>JAOTRA010000014.1:7277057-7289064 GCA_026260255.1 Pseudolaguvia tuberculata | reverse complement strand
CACACACACACACACACACACACACACACACACACACACACACACACACACACACACACACACACACACATATATATTAAATGATACACTATAAATTGATAAAGAAAAAACCCTTGTGGTGTTCACACAAAACCCCTTTCAAAAATTGGTCTGCTGGTTGTTTTTTGTCTAAATTTCTTTTGTTTTGTATAATGATGTGCTTCTCCACTATATATATTTTGGGGGAAAATGAACAAACGGACAAAACGGTGTTTTTAAATAAATAGGCTAAAACAATTTTATAAGGCTGAAAAAAACTTTAGTAACTATAGTAGGAAATGTTGAAACGTACTCACACTGAAGATACTGTTCTACATACGCCTGAAACAAAAACGCCTTCAAGGTTTAGAACAAATCTGAGCATGTTTTTTTTCATCCATTTCAAATATTGGTTATCGTCTATAACTGGACAGTTGAACAGCTTCTGCGTTTCAGAATCACTGATTAGATGAACATCTTTCTTCTACTTAAAAATAGATTGTTTTTTAATTTCTACAAAGAAGGAAATTTATACTGCGAGACGGTAAGCTGCGAAGTCGATCAGAGAGAGAAACGGGACACTTTTGAAACATATCCCGTATGCAGCACATTAATGAGTAAATATACGATGATAGCAATGCAAAAAAAGAAAAGAAAAGAAAAGATTTGCAGTGCTGTTTGGTTTTTTTTCCACAGAGGTTAATCGGCAGGACTGGACCGTCTCTGTGTCAGGAGGTAGAGAGGAGAAAGGCGTCCTCATCACATTATTACATCACACCGAGTCTCATCGCATAATGTCATCAAGAAATATCCACATTAGTTTGAGTGTAAATTGGGAAGTTGTGTGTTTTCTGTATGGACTGAAACGGAATGGAAGATTAACTGGACTGGAAAAGTAACGGACACCGAGATGCACATTTATGTAACACACACACACACACACACACACACACACACACACACACACACACACACACACACACACACACACACACACACATGTTTTCACTTAATTTTTGTCCTGGGAACGAATGATATTGGTTCCATTGTTGTTTTGTGGGTTCTATTAGGACCATACTTGATCAAATAAACGTGTGTGTAAATGTACAGACTCTATTCCAGTCTCTCAGTGGCAGGTAGTGTGTGTGGGACTGTATTTATTGCTGTCCATCCCCGAGTTTATTCCTGACGCCACTCTGCTGTCTGTCGTCTCGTCTCGTCCGTCTGTTTGGTTGGTGCTTTGGACTACTGAAAAGCAGGAAAAGTCTCTGTGGCTCTGCTTGGTTTTTGCCTTTGTCCGGTGCTCTGCCTCATCCGGCGTATTAAGCTTAATTCAGTACTGCAGCGCTTAATCCAATACTGACTGCTGTAAACCTGAACAGTACTGTAACTAGAAGCCTGTGTTTGTGATCATGTGTGTGTGGGGGGTGTAAGTGTGTGTGTGTGTGTGTGTAGGTGTTTAATCCTCACTGTTTGCCCTGTTTGAGTCTCTCGATGTGATAGCAAAGTTTGAGGGCGGGGCCCAGCTTTAAGCCCATATACTTCATCACCATGTCGCTCCGCAAAAGCATCAAAGCTTTACCGTCAATCTCCTACACACACACACACACACACACACACACACACACACACACACACACACACACAGAAAAAGAGGAGAGTTTTACACTTTACTGCCAGTCCAATACCATAAACACCGGGCTACCGCTTGATTTCCCAGTGACTGCATTAGTCAGTATAATGTAAAATTGTTTTAGTTAAAAAAAAACAAAAACATTTTTATACATCAAATTTTTTTTTTCCTGATTCAATTTTTTTCTAATTCTACAAGATAAATGTTATTATTTTGCCAATATATATTTTCAGGAATGTTGCATTTAATGAGCAGACAGGATAGACATGAGAAAAGCCACTGAGTCGTAATTGTATTGGGTTGCTGGTCTTAAATTATTCAAAAGAACCTTTTTTTTCTTATTTACTGTTTATTTATATCTATCTATTTATTATTATGATGAATAAATCAATCAATTGTGCATCAATTCTCTAACCATACCTTTAAATAGGTGAAATTCTGTCTGATAACTATGCAAGATACAGGAAGTGATGTCACTTTTCCTATCCCCTCTCTCTCTCTCTCTCTCTCTCTCTCTCACTCAGAAATTGGTGTCTCTCTTCATGTGCTGTGATTGTACGGTTAAACAATATAAATACACAATACGCAAGAACGATGCAGCCTCAGGGTTCGAGACTGTGTGTGAGTGTGTAGGATGCAGACTTGATGTTTTCCAGAGACTGACTCTTCTACAAGGGGACGCTGTTAGGTAAAGTCTAAACAGAGATGACGCATGTCCTCGCTTGGGCAGGCATGTCTTTCTTCCATCTGTCGCTATCTGTTTGTCTTTGTGTCTCTCTCTCGCTCATGAAATGCAGGACTGTCAGAACAAACGTCACTGTTTATAAACTACTCCTAAAATATCTGTGTGTGTGTGTGATGTTTATGAGATCAATAGAGAGAGAGAGAGCGAGAGAAAGATAAACGGAGGGAGGAAAGATAGAGAAGGAGGAAGTGAAAGAGATCAGAGATTTGTTTGTGTGACAGAGAGAGATAGAGAGAGAGAGAAAGAAAGAAAGAGCAAGCGAGAAAAGGGAAAGGGAGCTAGAGACAAGAAATAATGTTAGAAAGAACAAAAGAAGAAACATAGCAGGGGAGTAAGATAGAGATTGAGGAGAAGGAAGGGAGAAAGAGAGTGTGAATGTGAAAGAATGTGTTTGATAAGAAAAGCTTTACGTGTTTTCTGAACAGCTCGGCATGAGGCGCCAACGCTGTCGGGTCTGCGTCTCGCACAAACTGCATCACTTCCTCTATAGACCAGGAAGAAGGGCTTTTGCCGCTGGGAATTCTGGGAGTCTCACATTCTGCTGCCGCCGTTGCATCGGGACCTGTAGTGGAGCTGGCAGCTAAAGAGAGAGACAATCTCAATTTAGGGTTGATGAATAAATGAATGAACCCGCTTATTCCCTAATTCAGGGACATGGGAGTCTGCTGGAGCCAACCCAACTCACATAGGATGGAAGGAAGGGGTACACCTTGGACAGGTCCATCTCAGGGCCACACATAGAAAAACAACCATTCACACTTACTTCTATGGGCAATTTGGACTCACCAATCAACCTAATATGTTTTGGACTGTGGGTGGAAACCAGAGTACCCAGAGGAAACCCACGCAAGCGCAGAGACAACAAGCAAACGTGGCTTTGATATTCAGCTAGAACACACCTTCTACTCTTCTGTGGGTACGAGTTGGAGGATTGGAAGAGTGTCTGCAGAAGGGAGGGCCGTTGCCATGGTAGTATGGACTGCTGGGTTGGGACTGGTACTCGGAGGTGCTTCGTAGCGTCTGTGGCCGGGGCGTCATGGAGTTGGAAGCGGAGTCCATAAACCGTTGCTCCTTCAATAAAGCGTTTTCTTCTGGAGGCAGAGTCTCAGCTACACACACACACACACACACACACACACACACACATTATGGTTCATTTACATTTAAGTCCTGGCATTTGAAGATTAAGGGCCTTGTTCCAGGGCCTCAGAAGCGGCAGCGGGTATCAAACCCATGATGTTTAGATCAGAAGTGCGACACTAACCACCAAACTGCCACATCCTACCGTCTGCAAACATTTTAGGAACACAAATGATTGAAACCTCGTTAACAGAAACACACACGCTACCTTCAGAAGGATGTGTATCCGTGTGGAGGATCTTGGGTGAGAGAGGGGCGGAGTAGGGTGGAGAATCTCGAGAGATTCGTTTTAACCCTCTGTTTACAGCCGGAGCCTCGGACATCTCCTCTTTCACTGCACACAACAAAGAAAATTAATTATGTTTTTGTGTGTGTGTGTGTGTGTGTGTGTGTACATGAACACAGCCAATAGGTTGCACACAGCATACACACCCAATTTGCTCCTGTCATAGCTGCTGTAGGGGCTGAACGGCTGGCTGCTGAACAGGTTATCACACTGCAGGTGACGGCACATTTTCTCCAGGAAGCGCAGAACGAACGCGGCGCTGGACGCAGATGGCAGCGTCACCATCCGTGTCCCACCGTCCGTCCGCACTGAAGGAGGAAATAGAGCAAAAAACGCTTTTATTCATCTCTTTCATACAACTGATGACCTGTCCAAAGTGTACCCCTGCCTTTTGCCCCATGTGCGCTGGGATAACCACCAGCAGACCCCCATGACCCCGGATTGGGGAATAAACGGGTTAGAAGATGAGTGAATGAATACAGCTGTGAAGCTGGAGTTTAAGGGACAACAGTGACAATTTGTATGTGCTGGGAATCGAACCTTGAACTAAAGCATCAAGGATGATGACAATTACCTCGCACCACCTCACCCCCGTCCGGCTGATTCTGCAGGCATCCTAGCAGCACTTTGGGCTGATAGGTGCAATCCAAACACGCTTGCACCGTCTGCTGGAGCACCATGTTCACCGCCTCGGGTCCGAAGTGATCCGGCAGCCGTTGCACCTGCTTACGGTCTAGGTGAGGACCGCAGTTTCCATGCTTGTTTACATACACACAGACTGTGAGATGAACCGAGAGGGATACACAGGTTTACTAACTGGTTCTATTATTAATTTTTTCATAAAAAAATGTTTTGATGACAATGATATTGGAATCCTTAATATTGGAATCACTGAGTTGTTTGTGCGTTTACACTTCACCTGTGGACATCACGGAGGATGGAGAGCTCAGTGAAGACAGGCCGTCTGGAAGTCTGGAGTCTGAACCTGCAGGTGCCGACATTGAGCTGTGCAAGAGTTTGGGTTTCCTCTGAAACACACACACACACACACACACATATATAAGTGTGTCAACATACATATTCATAAACACAGTATAGAATGTTTCATTTGAATATAAATATAGCCTGGTTAAACCTTAATAGCATGCATTAAACACCTTGCTTCCTGGTTTTGGTCCTCTTTTTTTGTACGGACGCGGGACAAGGTGTGGTGATGATTCCGAAGCCGTGCCACTTATCTGTGCCCCTTGATTCGATGAGCCGGTCGATGCTGCCAAAGCCTTGAGAAGAGCCATGGTTTCGCTTTTGGGTCTCCGGCCCCTCACGCCCTTCCTCACGGGAAGCTGAGGCAGCGGTGTGGGCAAGCGATATGAAGACTGCATTGAGCGCCGTGTCTGCTTGGACGGCGAAGAAGAAAAGGGCGAGGAAACGGATGACGAGGGTGCAGAGAGTGGCTTTGAGAGGGTGACTGCAGAGAAAAAGAGGATACCAGTCCGGGTTAGAACTTGGCAGTTCACACCTCTTCCTATCTGTTGCACAAACTGTGAGTTGAGCAAGCGACACAACAACCTTTAATAATTTATGTGACGGACAAAGAGTCAAAGCTGCCATTTTTAATGACATCACTAACCGAGTTCATTTTACAGTTACAGTTCTTATCCAGAGCAACTTACTCTTTTGTAACTCAACTTGGTCTCTTTTTTACAACTGAGCAATTGTGGGTTAAGAGTCAAGGGCCCACAGTAGTGGATTGGTGGAGGTGGGAATCGAACCCAGGTCTTTCTGGTATTAGTCTAACACCATAACCACTTGGCTACCACTTCACACATAAGAAGGAGTTCACACCCAACACCTCATCTAATACATGTCTATAAAGAAATTCCGCTACAAGAGCGCAGTTCATGATAATAATGCATCATTAACTGCGATATAATTTCTGTATAACCTGCTATTTTATAGAATCAACTATCAAATTGTTTTTTAATGCACCGAACTGGCTAATATCACCCTTCATCATCCATCTAGTCAATGAACAAAAAACCCCGGAGAATATCCCAGAGGACACACACACACACACACACACACACACACACACACACAAACCTGTATGAACACACACTTTGAAGTTTTGTGCACACACAGTGAAAACAGTGTGTGGGCGCAGATGCACTATTAAACAACATGCCTTCCTGTTTATCTGGAATTTACAATACATTTTTTAACATGAATGAACAAGTCACAAGCGAGAGACCAAAGTTCTCACCACTATGACATGTATTTAATGAAAACAAATAATGAATAAAAGAAAAAGAAGAATGAAGTGAAGAGAAACACGGCAGTGAAGCCATGAACTTTTCCCTCACAAGAGAATAATTGTTAATATAAAGGTCACGCTATGCTAAATGCACGGTACAGAGACACAGAGTAATGCCGGCTGGTTCTGGGTGGGTTGGTGTGTGTGTGTGTGTGAATGTGGGGCATGTGCTATAGTGTGTGTGTGTGTGTTCTAAATAAGTCTTGTATGACTAAATTGGAGAGCAGCGCGAGTGAGCAATATTAAAAAAAACGGGAACGATCTGCCAAAGTCCCTGGTGGTGCTGCTGGGGTAACATATGGGAATGATCACCAGTCTGCTGCTTCATTTCCCCATGACCCTCTTCCCTCAGGGTGGAGAGAGAAACGGCCGGGTGGGGAATCTGCGACCTGGCCACGACAGCTGTGTGTGTGTGTGTGTGTGTGTGTGTGTGTGAAGGAACAAACAAAATAATTTAAAAATGATGAAGGCAGAAGTAGAGAACATAATATGTGGGTTGAGGGGAAAAAGAAAAAAAAGCATGAAAAGAGTGAGAAAGAGTGAATGAGTGTGAATGCAAGCGATAGAGTGAATAATAAAGTGACAGAGAGCGCGAAGAGTGAATGAGAAACATAGGAAATAAGATAGCGAATAAGAAAGAGAGAAAAAGTGCATGGATAAGAGTGAATGTAATAGAGAAAGTTAATGACAGAGAAAAAGAGAGGGTGAGGAGAGAGAGATAGGGGTGCAGAGAGAGAGGGAGAGAGAGAGAGAGAGAGAGAGAGGGGCAGAGAGAGAGAGAGAGAGAGAGGGAGAGAGAGAAAGAAGGTGGCAGAGAGAGGGGGGCAGAGAGAGCGAGAGAGAGGCACAAAGAGCGAGGGGAGGCAAAGAGAGAGAGAGAGAGAGAGAGAGAGAGAGAGAGAGAGAGAGAGAGAGAGAGAAAATAATAGAGTGGTTTAGTGTTGAGGAATGATGATGGTGGGAAACGGTGGTTGTGAGGTAAATTGTTCAATAATAACGCATTAGCTTCATCATTTTACTCAGTTTGACATCAAGTTTGTTAAAAAAAAACCTAAACAAAACGGAACTTTCTCTCATTCAGTCCAGTAAATGTTTCTCTTCTGTTATATTATTATTGGATTATCGCGTAATCAAACAGTTTAACACGGTTTTAAATTAAATTTACAAATAATTGTTTAGTCAAAATTATTACATGTAATAAATAAATAATAATGTTTTAATATAATATACAATGACTAGTTTAGAATCCTTCAATGTCCTGGTACGTCATCTTTTTTATAATCTTGCACCTGTCTTCGTACCCTGACCTTGTACTGTCTCACTTATCTCTCCTTCAGTTCCATAACACACACACACACACACACACACACACACACACACACACACACACACACACACACACTCCCTCCCCCCTCTTGTCAGTAGAAGGGTCAACAATCCTTGCAATCTCTAAATAAAACAATTTTAATATATTTTTCATTCTGAAATTTTATTTAATCTAATGGATATATTCATTTATTCATTCATTCAATCATATAATAATCCAATTTAAAAGTTAAATAATAACCTTTAATCTAAAGAGGGGGTACACTCTGGACAGGTCGCCAGTCCATCACAGGGCCACACATAGATGAACAACCACTCACACACATTCACTCTTATGGGAAATTTTGAATCACCCATCAACCTAATGTACATGTTATTGGACTGTGGGAAGAAACTTGAGTACCCGGAGGAAACCCATGCAAGTACAGGGAGAACATGCTAACCACTACCGCGTCGCCCATTTATTTCTTAAATTAAATATATCAATTAAATATAAGTAATCCAAATCCAAGAGCGGCACGGTTGCCTCACGACAAGAAGGTCCTGGGTTCGATTCCCGGGCCTGGGATCTTTCTGTGCAGAGTTGAATGAATGAATGAATGAATGAATGAAAAATCTGAAACCTGGGTCAACCTGGTGCTATTATAGATGCCTATTAACACTTAGTTCTCACTGGTTAAAATGCCGGACTGCAAAATTCCATGCTGAGTTTTTACTGTCTGTTTGTGTCGCAGCAGAAAGTAAAACGCTGCTTAATGTGAGTTACAGCTGTAGTGAAGTGTTTCAGTTCCGTCTATACACACACTCACTCGCTGGGGAGACTCATATACCTTTTCGTCCTCCTTCTCCTCCTCATCCGTAGCTGTCTCACCAACTTTACTTGAGTGTTAAATGTATTTTTACACTATGTTCGTTTTGCATAGTGTGAACTGAATCCCAGTTCCGTTTTTCAGTGCAGTGAACATTCCCATATCCTGTATCCTAACCTTGGTTCCATTTTTGGCGTATATTTTTAATATTACAAACGTTGCTGTGTAAAGCTTCAGTTCAAGAACACACTCTCAAAATGCAGAGCAAATTGCTCAGTTTAGAGCGGTTGGCTAAAAATGCCGAGCAGAAACGAACACAATAACCAGAAGTACCATAATCCATCATAATAATCGCCAAGGAAGCTTAGCCCATATAGTTCAACCAGTTTCATTCTAAGTGGGAAGCCGGAAAAATGTACTGAATACGCACTGAATGGAAAGCCAAAAGCCAAGGCCGCTGCCAGACTTGCTATGACGCCACATTTTGTTATCTAAATTTCTCTCGGTTGAGGCTAGACATCACATCCATCATAAAGAGCACTCGGATGCTCGCAAGGAAAAATTTCTCACTGGAGAGAAACAGCAATTATGACCAGATGCCCTGAGGATGTTAGGATTACCGTTATTTTTTATTTCGGAATTAAAGCAAATTTGCATAGCTTGAAATTAAATCTGCTTGGACCGAGCAGAGAAGCAACGTTGTTTTAAGCACAAAAAACCCTCAAAACCTCCATTATGCCTTTATAAATACAGTTAATTATCAATTAATAAACTAAATTTAGTTTAAATGTAATATTACATTCGTAAAAAGAGATTGTGGCTGAAAAAAGCATAGACAACTGTGCTGATATTTGATGGCACCCCTTATGTCTGTCTGAGAGTGAAAAGAAAGAAAGCACAAGCAGCGCCACAAGAGGTTTCCAGGTTTTTTTTCTTGTTCTTTCACTTTTCCCGCGCTGGTCTACATATAAGTAACTGTTTATAAGTGTTGCCATTATTGTAAGTGAAGTTGTGCTGCCCCCTAGTGGTTCTGCTCTAGGAGATTTTCTGGTGCTTTAATTTAAATCTCAAGAATAGAACTAGCCCAATTCAAAAACTTTATTGCATCCTTAATTACGTGGGATTCCTTTGGGTACTCTGGTTTCCTCCCACCGTCCAAAGAACATGTACTGTCCACGCCTCTCACCCTATGTGTGTTGGAAGGGGCTCCAGCGGACCCGTGACCCCGAATTAAGAAATAAGCAAGTAAAAAAATATATGAATGAATGAATGACTGTGCTTAAACGCAAAGAAAACAAATAACTGTTCACAGCTGCTATTACCCAACATCTTACACTAACTACAGTGTACAACATGATGAAAAGGGTGATTAACTTAGCAAATAAATGTAATAATTGTAATCAACAGAAAATTAGTAACTAAACTTCCTTTTGATTTATTTCCAATAACAGCACATTAATCATTAAATACTGATTATACTGTGTGACTGATGGGTACTGATGTTACAATCAATGAATGTAAAATTGGAAGAAATGAAATGTCATCACATGTGACCAATTCTAAACTATATAATTGACAAGTGAATGTGTGTGTGAATGGTTGTTTGTCTATGTGTTGACCTGAGATGGACTGGCGACTGGTCCAGGGTGTACCCCCGCCTCTCGCCCTATGTGTGCTGGGACCACCGTGACCCCGGATTTGGGAATAAGCGGGTAAGAAGATGAATGAATGAATGAATGAATGATTTGGCAGATTTCTGACTTACTGCTATTCCCGGGTGGCTGAAGACTGTGTTTGGTCACAGCACACCAGCCCACAGGGAAGATATCCCTGGAGTCGTAACGGCACCAGTAATCGAACGCGCCTCTCCAGCCATCAAACATCACGTACACCTCTTCACCTCGGACCTCGCCGATAGTGGCAGGGCAGATGAGGTAAGGGTTCTTCTTGTCCACGGCTTCTAGCTTCATGCCTGGTTTGAAACTATTCTGAGATGGCCTCTGAGGTTCCTGATCAAACAGATACACACATTATTTTGTTGCAAATTTCAAATACTATAATAAATAACCACTACACAAAAGGAGGAATCTACTTTTTTGAATGCGATTGCTGGCGCCATCTCTGCCCCATTCAGTGTCCTTAATAAAAACATAGGCCATGATGAGGCGTTCATCCTAAACCCTAGAAAGAAAGCGAGATATGCAACATTTGAATATTAAAAATATTCAGTCTAAATAAAACCAGACTTGCGTTTCTCTCCTACCCAGTGGTGGCTGCAGCATGTCTCCATTCTTCTCACACGTTCCTATTGGCTGAATGTCCGAAGAGTCAACCAGCCTCCAGAAGTCATTAGTGTTGTCACTGCCGTCCAGGCGTAGACGGAGCCTGATGCCTGTTATGCCCATCACCGTGGCGATGCAAACGGAAGTCGAGTTACGAGGGTCACGAGCCTCCAGCTTCATCCCTGGCTTAAAGTCGTTGGACGGAGGGATGCGGGACTGCAAACAAATTGTTGAGGCACGTTTGAATTGTTATGCATTTCTGGTGGAACTCTGTCCGATCCTTCATGCCTCTGAGGAAATTATACTCAACCATCATTTACTCGAGGTTTCATTGCCAGTCCTGTCTACACTTACAGAAATCCTATTACATTTATTTGCTTCTGAAGGAATTTCAAGCAGTCCTGTATGCTACCAGTGTTAAAATAGGATTCTGACAATCCTACACACTTCAGATTCTAACATAGGAAAAACGCAATCCTGATTGTATCTGGTTGTAAGCCATTCTGTTGAAACCGACTCTTTCCCAAAATTATTCGGACAAATCCAAACTGCATACAATCAAATCCCAACTGCATACAATTTAATTTTCACCCAAAGGACATGGGCTCAAAAGTAAAGAAAAAAAATCTTACTAACAATTCACACTCCAACAAATACAACATTGCCTGACTCAATCACATATTTTGGTTGAAGGTGCTCCCAGCTCCCAGTTAATACTTGTTTGCTGATAGATTGCACTGGTATTTTTCATCACCTGTCTGAAGCAGCTGGGAGAGGCTGGTGAGGCCGACGTCTCTTTTAGGTAGTCTTCCCATGAGAAGGACTCTGTGGCTAGAGTAAAAACAAACACAGGCGGTCTCACTGATCGCTCATCAACATGAATGTATTAAAATCTTCATCCGGCTCTGCTTTAACAGTTGCAGAGAGATTTTCTAAGATGCTTCAGGTGAACTAAAGATCAACCAGTGTCTCAAAATCTCTTTTACAATTACAAACGTCTACTAATCTAAAGTAAGTGAGGTGTTTCACCTTTCATCAGTACAGGTCCTGTGCCGATGGGAGTACTCCTGCCAACCCTCTCCTTTTTACACTCCTTCTGATCTAAAAGCAAAAAAAGAACAAAAACACAAGCTGCAAATTAAAAAAAATCATCTGGAGGGAACAATTCGCATGAAACCAAACTGAGTGTGAGAAAATTGCAAATTGAAAACTTCCTCTAATTTAATTTTTAGTGTGTTTAAACACAATGACAAAGCAAACACATGTCCAAAAGGTAAATACATCCTGATGTGGAGATTTGTGAAATGTGATGTTTATTCATTTGTTTACCTTTCAGTGCCGTCCTGCCCATGCCGTTCATTGGCTCCTTGTGTAGAAACACTCCTACACACACACACACACACACACACACACACACACACACACACACACACACACACACACACACACACACA
>JAOTRA010000014.1:7262142-7273900 GCA_026260255.1 Pseudolaguvia tuberculata | reverse complement strand
GTGTGTGTGTGTGTGTGTGTGTGTGTGTGTGTGTGTGTGTGTGTGTGTGTGTGTGTGTGTGTGTGTGTGTGTAATCTCATATGCTCTCCTCCTCTGCCATATGCAGTTCCCGACAGTAAGCCACCCACAGACTCTGGAACGAAGATACCTTGGTATCATCAACGGCCCCATGCTGGACCTAATGAAGGTAAGAGCTACCACATCACCAAGCCATGTTTGTATGCCTGGAGACGTGTAAAGCCAGCCGTCATTAACTGGGACAATCAGGGATTGAGCCAAGATCAGTTCAGTGCGTAATGAAACGTGGATTTTGACTGCCAGTGTCCTCCTGGGTCTGTGCAAAGAAATAAAAATAAAGGATGGAAAGGAAACAAGCGAGTGTTTTACATGCAAAATGATACTAAACCAAATGTGATTTTGCATGTGTGTGTGTGTATGAACAGTGTGTTTGCTGTCAAGCCATGTGGGCAGTAGTGCTTGTTTCCTCCTGCTGATGACTCATCGCTTGCTTGTGCAGCACCTTGGCATCGACTCTAAGCATCTTGGGCCGAGCTGACTTTATTATTTCATTCCACAGAATCCGTTTCTATGATGAAGGGACAAACCAACTAGATTAGGATAACAGAATTTTAATAATGTTGGCTGGTCTTCTGAGCTGTCAAGTTGGATCATCATTTCTAAACGTGCCTACGGCGTTGCAGTAACAATTTAAGTGCTAATAGAAAATGTTTGGGGAAAATAATCCCGTAAATGTTTTGATGTACTTATGTAAGGGGGACCCAGGCCTCACCTTCTATATTTTGATTGACAGAGACCCAAGTCACACCTTCTAAGCTCTGACAGGGACCCAGTCCACACCTTCTAAACTCTGACAGAGACACAGGCCACACCTTCTAAACTCTGACAGAGACTCAGGCCACACCTTCTAAACTCTGACAGAGACTCAGGCCACACCTTTTAAACTCTGACAGAGACCCAGGCCACACCTTCTATACTCTGACAGAGACTCAGACCACACCTTTTAAACTCTGACAGAGACCCAGGCCACACCTTCTAAACTTTGAAAGAGACTCAGGCCACACCTTCTAAACTCTGAAAGAGACACAGGCCACACCTTCTAAACTCTGACAGAGACCCAGGCCACACCTTCTATACTCTGACAGAAACCCAGGCCACACCTCCTATACTCTGACAGAGACTCAGGCCACACCTTCTAAACTCTGACAGAGACCCAGGCCACACCTTCTAAACTCTGAAAGAGACTCAGGCCACACCTTCTTAACTCTGACAGAGACCTAGGCCACATCTTCTAAACTCTGACAGAGATTCAGGCCACACCTCCTATAGTTTGATCGACAGAAACCCAAGCCACACCTCCTACACTTTGACTGACAGAGACCCAGGCCACACCTTCTATAGTTTGGCCAACAGAAACCCAAGCCACACCTCCTACAGTTTGATTGACAGAGACACAGGCCACACTTCCTATACTTTGATTAACAGAGACCCAGGCCACACCTCCTATAGTTTGATCGACAGAAACCCAAGCCACACCTTCTACACTTTGATTGACAGAGACCCAGGCCACACCTCCTATAATTTGGTCGACAGAAACCCAAGCCACACTTCCTACAGTTTGATTGACAGTGACGCAGGCCACACCTCCTATAGTTTGGCCAACAGAAACCCAAGCCACACCTCCTACAGTTTGATTGACAGAGACACAGGCCACACCTCCTATACTTCGAGTAACAAAGACCCAGGCCACACCTCCAATACTTTGATTAACAGAGACCCAGGCCACACCTCCTATACTTTGAATAACAGAGACTCAGGCCACACCTCCTATACTTTGAATAACAGAGACCCAGGCCACAACCTCCTATACTTTTATTAACAGAGACTCAGGCCACACCTCCTATACTTTGAATAACAGAGACCCAGGCCACACCTCCTAAAGTTTGACTGACAGAGAACCAGGCCACATCTCCTGTGATAGACAAGCACACCTTTGCCACACATACTGTGTCTGGGAAAATCTGAGGCCACGCCTTCTCCATGGTAATACTCAGACACACAGGCCACACCTCCTACAATGTGGAAGACAAACACAAATCCACACTGTACTTCATTAAGACTAGAAGGCACAAAATCCATACCTCCTCTGAAGAAATTATTTTTTTCTATCATTTTTCTGTTCCTCTTCTGGAAGATTTCAGCTGAGGATATGCCACTGATAATCACCATAACCACAGCCAGCGAGAGCTATGAGGTTTTCAGGGCCTTCAGTGTTTATGAGTCTCAAAAGGCAGCTGAGAAAAAAAGATAGATTGGAAAAGAACAAACAACAGGCCAATACTCCTGCGGTTGTAAAAGACCAGAAGGAATTTTAATTTTACATTGTATGGGCCGGTTCATGTATCGCACCTAAAAATGCATTTTCTTCTGCATTTCAACGCACTTGGTCAATTGTATTTTTGAGGCAAATATTGTTAAAACAAGAAAGAAGGAACTTACAAACAGAAAATGTCTGCAATAAATTTCGATTTTGTATAATTACATTGATATATTCTCACATTTTATTTTATTTTTATTTATTCATCCATTCATTCATCTTCTAACCCGCTTTTTCCCTTATTCGAGGTTACGGGGGTCTGCTGGAGCCTATCCCAGCGCACATAGGGCAAAGGGCAAGGGTACACCCTGGACAGGGCCACACATAGACAAACAACCACTCACCCACTCACTTCTATGGGCAATTTAGAATCACCAATCAACATAATTTACATGTTTTTGGCTTTTTGGAGGAAACAGGAGTACCCAGAGGAAACCTATGCAAGCAAAGGGAGAACATGCAAACTCAGCACAAAAGGCCAGGGCAGCTGAAGAAATTCGAACAGAGGCTCTCCATAAATATAAATAAATAAACATAAATAACTTAAATAGATAAAAGAAACATGTATTTCTATAAATCTACGCAAAATGTAGCCTGTCTTGATAATTAAAGACCAAGGTTTGATTCCCTGCACCATCAAGCCAACACAGTAGGGCCCCTGAGCAAGGTCCCTAACTCCCAATTGCTCAGTTATATAACTAATAAATGTAAATGTAAAACATACACAGACAAACGCACGTGTGAGGCTATCGTGCTAACCACTAGAGTTTGCATGTTTTCTCCGGTTTCCTCCCACGGTCTAAAAATATATACACTAGTTTGATTGCTGATTCTAAATCACGCATTGGAGTTAATGTGTGTGGTTGTTTGTCTATGTGTGGTCCTGTGAAGGACTGGCAACCTGTCTAGGATATACACCTGCTTTTTTGTTTTTGATGTATCGTTGTAACAGAAGTTACTTTCTGATGTGAGAGCGTAAGTGAGAATGGACACCACAGCGCTTCAGGCTCCTTTAGATGAGTTATGTTACATTGAGCAGCTAGTGAAGCTCTTCCCTATTTATGATAATTAGGTTGATTCATGTTATCATCCTTTATTTAGCCGAGGACGAGATATTAATATGCAGATGCTATGCTAATTGTATTCTCACTGCAGCGTCTCGGGTTGACATGCATTCCAACGAGCTGCTGTTGAATATTATGACATAACCTTGACCTTTTCGTGAGCGTTTCCAACAGAGCTTCATGGCAACACCCTGACAATCGCTTTTTCTCAGGCAATAGTAATGAATTCGGAGAGTTGACCTCCAGAGAGCGAGTGTACGATGTGGATGTGTGCTAATAAACTCAGCGCTAATTCAGGGGAGGCTGTGTGGGTTTGTCTGTGTGTCTGTTTTTAACCGTAGCGTTAAAAATTCCTGCAGTGGGTCAAATGGCAGTTTGGTGCAACAATAACCAGCAGCACAAAAACCAGCAGCACAAGTCGGATACAAGCAGCTAAAAATATCACGACAAACTTTTAAAACTGTTCACAAGGTTGTGGAGATACCCGATAGATCAAAAGTGTTTTATTCATATCACTTTTAACACAGCTTTTTCAGGTTTCTGTTTGATTGACGTTTCAGAACCTGCTGCTTTTGAACCCGAACGAGCGCTTCTTGACAGAGCAAAGCTTGAACCACCACGTATTCCAAAGTCAGCGGCAGATCGAGCGACCCGGCCCATCCACTCCTACACCGATCCGTTCCTCCAAGAGAAAACCCCATCCCCACGAGAATACTGCCCTCAGCAGGTCAGGAAGAGGAAATAGACACTAATTGATTGTGCCATGAGCCAGTCACTGAATTTTTGGTAGTTATATAAAACATGTTAATGTATGTTAATGTAAACTAAAATAATTTTTTGTCCTTTAATCTCTGTACTTTTTTGTCTTAACAATCTGTTAACAAATGTTTCTTCATAATGAATTTTTCTTATTATTACTTAATTGACTGAACCCTCTAACTTCCTTTGACTGTAAGGAGTCACGGCAGCAAGAGCTCAGGACACCATCGTTCCAACAGCCGGGACTGTTCTAGCTTACCTCGTCATAATCAAGCTGAGCTGCACCCACAGAGTGCTGAAGCATTTCTCAATGGGGCCATTTCAGCATCCAGTAGCCTGAGCCCAACGTTGCACACCAAAACATTCCATTCCCCTCAACCTTTAAACCGCTCATCTTCCTGTGGCAAAGATCTGGCATCACTTAGCCCCAAGAAAACACGGGGCAAAACATCTGACCTGGACTTCGATTTGCCTAAGGTGCCTGACGGCCCTGGGGCCAAGTACCTCAAATCCAATGCCTCGCGCTCCCACAACCGTCACTCATTTGTGGAGGGCAAGAATAACACGCTGCAGGCAGAGCGAGAGAAACACGGACGCCACGGTGAGCCACTGCCACTGAATTCAAGCACCAAAAGCTCTTCCTCTTTTATGAGTTTGTCTAAGAGTCATGGCACCTTAACTGATGCAAAGTCTATCAGTAACTTGAGCGATCCACGTCTTCTCCAAGACGAAGCACCAGTGCCCTCACGCTATTTCCCTACCAGCTGCCTGGACCTGAATGCCAACATTAACCTGGCGGCACCTGGCAGCCCTGCTTTACGTCACAGCCCAGGAGGGCGCGCCAAGTCAGAGCGCCAACTCGGCATGTTGGACTCGTCGCTCCACCGCTCATCGACACGCCACAAGGGGCAACAACAGGATGATGTCAAAGCCACAGAAACTCTGGATCCTGGAGGAGCTCGAGACTTTCCCTATGGCCTGGGCTACACCAGCCCTTTTTCATCACAGCAGCGGCCACATAGGCATTCCATGTACGTGCGCCGGGAGCGTAGTCGACCACACGGAGCCGACGTAAGCCTGGCACTGGGGCAAAATGCTCCCACTCGTGCCAGCAGCCTCCAGATGCTCTCGCCACAATTACAACATCGCACACTACCCAGGCATGTGGGTAGCTCTAACAGTCGTGACGAACAACCTGAGGACATGAGGGTCAGTCTGACTGCAAACGCTCATCACTTTGACATTTCTATTAAATGTGCGTGTGTGTGTGTGTGTGTGTGTGTGTGCCTTGCTAATAAGTCTTGCATGCTGGTCCCTGCTAAATAGACTAATTGAGTCTAATTAGTTTGGAAATTTGTAATGCTTCTCTGATTAGGACAGGTTGCTTTTGTGTTAATTGCAGGCAGCCATGTACCACGAGCAGCATCCAGAAGACGGAGGATCTTCCAAGGAGAACCGTATGGTCTACAGCGATTCGATGCCACGTCGAGTCGGAAGCTTTTACAGAGGTCAGTGTGACCTCACACATAAACACGATTACACACACACACACACACACACACACACACACACACACACATACACTCATTTTTCTTTATTTTGCCTTTATTAATCTGTTTAATCTTTGGGAACTGGTCACAGTGCCATCACCCAGACCAGAAAACACGTTCCACGAAGGCAGTGTGCAGAATATGAGCTCAGGGGTAAACATGGAGGGCAGCAGCCACATGAAACGCCAACCTACTTACGACCCCTGGTGAGCTTTAAAACTCTTACTGTTTGACTTTGAAGTAAGTATCCCAGTTGTGTATACTTATCATAGGCAATTTTATATTTAGATTAGACACCAGAGCTACTAAATTCGCAAATCTTGTTGGTCATAAATTATTATTTATTTTCAATCCATCTGGTCAGTGTAGGGTTAAGGGTCTTGCTCTGGGGCTCAGTGGTGACCCTGCAGATTTCTGGCATTTAGCAAATGCCTGTAATCCAGAACAAATCACGTGTATTACATATTTTATCCAGTCTTATCCACCATGGTGAAATACTGTACAGTTGTACCTTTTCTTATCCCTCTAAGCAAGTAAGATTTAAGGGCCTTGCTCTGGGGCCCAGTGGTGGCAGTTCAACGGTTTAAGCAATAAGCTGCAACGTTATTGTGCGTTAATGTATTTATAATTTATTATAATGTACTTTTGATCATTTATAGTTTTACAATATACCAAATCACCTTAGATATGAAGGTTTTTTTTTTCTAAATCAGGACAGGGCCAGAAGCGCTGGATTTGGGTCCTCCTGAACCAGCCAAAGAGAAGGAAAAACAAGGATTTTTCAGAGCAATAAAGAAGAAGAAGAAGAAATCTCAACCGGTCAGTGTCTGATAAGTATTTCATTCTATTTTCACTTGTTTATTTTATATTCCGTGGCATTTTCTTTGTCCATTCCCATAAGTGTTTGTGTGTGTTTTTGAACACTGGTACACTGTGTCCCATTGTCTATTGTCAGTCTTGTGCCTCTTGTATTTCCAGGTGGATGCTGCAGAAGCCAGAGGTCCTATGATCAAGAAATCTCTTTTTCCTCTGTCTAACTCAAAGCGTAGCTTTAAACCTAACTACTCAGACAGAGTACTCCCTCTAGTGGCCACGCCCATGGTACAAACTCCTGTTAATAAATCCCCAACAATAATAATACCACTAACATTGTGTCATTCGCATTGCATGTTATTAACACATTAATCTGCATTGGATCTGTAAGGGTGACATAAGGAGTTTGTGGCTCATCTGATCTATGGGGTCTTCAGCTTATATGGCATAATATAGTATGAAAAAGTATATAGTGTTTAGGGCAAGGTTTATTTTGGAGACCTCATGAACCGGGTGTGTTACAATGCGCAAATGATGATTGATGATGATAAGGAAGATCAGCAGATACAGCAAACATAACCCAATGTGCCACCATGTCTACATTTAGACAACGTTGATTTGGTTTTTCTTCTCATTTAGAGAATTCGGGGGGAAATGTGTTTCTCAGGAGAGAGGAAAGCTCATTTTATCCAAAATGAAAGATATCAGTACGAATGTGTGTCAGAATCTTCTATACACTATTAATACAATTAAATCAACTTGTAGATACTGGAGCTCGTCCTCTCTCCTGGTGGCATATCAATAGCTTTGGTCAGTATTTTGACGATTATGTCACCGTCTGCCTCACTATTTATGATCATCATCCAGGTCCTGAACGAGGGACCGGATCCGGTGGTGGTACAGAAGTCGTCCCGGGTTTTTGGCCAGCAGAGCAGTGCCAGACACAGGACACGCAGCAGAGACAGGGAAAGGAGTCGAGATCGGGAACAGGAGCAGGAGAGAGACCGAGACGAGTGGCCAACCGAGCGCCTCGCTGAACCCCTCTCGCAGGTACTACGGAGGGGTAGTGGTGGAGATAAAGAGACAGAGATCTTTTTATCCATCGACATGTTCATCCAACCAGATCTCTAACAATCCATGCATCCATATTATCTATTTATATATGGAACAAAGTATTCATTTATCCATACATCCAATCACCTACCCATTCATCCATTCCCCCATTTTTATCCATCTATCAGTTTTTTCAATCAACATGTCTACTTATGTTATTTTATCTACCTATCCATTCATCCAATTAGATCCATCCATTCATACTATTTATCGTCTGTCCATAGAACGATCCATCTCAGTATGTCTTTTTTTCTATTTATCTTTTTTAGAATCAGCCTCTCAGATCTCTCCGTAAGCTTCTTCATCTCCCGGCCTCTTCATCCAGCAAGCCCTCTACACCGGACATGCGTTTTTCACATGGCAACCCTATTTCCAAAGGAGGAAGCTTTGTGGAGTCACGGGGCCATGTCGGCGGAGCTGGGGGACCGAACCAGCCAATGTCCCGCCAGCCTGCATACCCTCACGGTGGTCAACTGGAGTCAACGTGGCACTCAGCGGCTCTGGGGCGAGCTGAGGGTAACCCATACCCTGAGCAGCTGGCATCCAAAGCAGGCCAGAACGGACACGGCTTTGTCCGTTCATCACGCTCACGCATGCCAAACCTCAATGACCTGAAAGAGACCGCACTTTAAACTGAGCCTGTGTACTTTACAGCGCCACCTGGAGGCCTGGAGGGCTAGAAAGCATAAACTTTGAATGACACTGCTCTTTTCATGAACAATAAGGGTAGGCCTAGACATGTCTTAATTGTTTTTTTAAATCTTCCATATTTAATAGAATTTGTAATATTATTTATGTACTTATTGTATTTTTTGTTATCGGGGAAATTGAGATGAATATAAAAATAGATATAATGTATATCTTGTTATAAGTATAAGATGTATAATAATAACAACTCTAATAATAACAGCTCTAGATAATTCTTATATTTGGTTAAGAACGTCAGACATTTGTGTAACAACTCTTAAGTTTAAAAAGAGATTAAGAATATTGTTAAAATATTGGTAACTTCGTTCCATTTCTTTCTGAACCATCGGATTCATCGGATTTGACATCAGAGTTAAGAGACAGACGCTAACAGACGCTTTGATCTATTAGCTAATAAAAGTTTTTTCTATGCGCTATAGGTCCCACACGTACCAAATCATATCGTATATCGCTATAGCCCCATCTGCTGGCCACTGGTACACACAATATGCAGACACAGAAAAAAGATTCAAATTAAAGTAACTAAAAATTATTTTCCACCAAAAAAACTTGCTGCAGATTTGTAGCACGTTTTCTCGTGTGTAAAAGCGACGCTATGTGTATATTTCTCAGGTTTAGTGTTATAAAAACACTGTATATATTAATTTATTGCAATATTTTAAGACCAACACAGAAACAGAAATAGTTTTTCATATTCATTTTAGAGGTAAGCTTAATAAATGAATGTGTGTGGGGAGGGGATAGAAAGGAGAGAAACGCTTAGTGCAATTTTTTTTAAAAATTAACAATTAAAGATTCACTACTGCTTCGACACAAATTTTGGGGGCGGGATAGCAATATTTAGCCCATTACAAATGGTTGCTATAAAAGGATGTGTTTTATGGGGTGGACAAATCATAACTCTGTGTGCTGGTTTGGTTAAATTGAACCCAATTGAACCTAAGTCTTTATTTATGTGATAATGATGTCAAGTGGGAAGGGCTGTATTCTGTAGTCTTTGGTCAAATTTAGCACTGATAAAATAGGAATAGAGTTTAATATTTGGCTGTGTGTGCGTGCGTGTGTGTGTGTGCGTGTGTGCGTGTCATAGAGATCTATTGCAGTTTTGTTAATGTATTGTTGTATTAAGTATCCGTCCCTCCCATCCATCCATGTATGTCAGCCATGTAAGCAGAACTAGCTGGTTTAGACTGATGGCTAAAAGACAGAATTAGTTTAGCGAGGATTGAATAAGTAACTAAAACAAGAAATAATAGGGTTTTGATTTGTCCACCTCTAAATCAACTCTTTAAAGGGGCGGTATATTGGACCCTTTGTCTTTTTAGGGGCTGCATAGTTACAATGATTTTAAAGGCCGACATAGTTTGGGGGCTGCCAGAGATCTGTTTTATTAGTAGTCACAGTTTTATCAGTAATGTTATAGTTTATAGATTACATGTCTCTATGTGCAGGAAAAATATTCTTTTTTATAAAGATACTTTTGGCCATTTTTTGCCTTTATTGATAGGACAGAGGGATGAGATGGTGAGAGGTGGGTGGTTGGGATGGATCAGAACAAGAAATTGGACCAGGGCCACTGGAGTGCAACAATGGGTGTCAGCGTTTTAAACCACTCCACCACGGTGCTGACCCAAAAAAAGGGTTGTTGTTTTTAAAAAGCTATTTGACAACAGATGAGAAGGTTGTGGGTTTAAAATCCAGGTCCACCAAGTTGACATTTAAGGACCCTTTTTCAAGGCACCTATTGTATAGGGAAGGTGTTGAACTGCTAGCTATAAGATCAGGGTTTGATTCCTAGAACCACCAAACCGCCACTGATGGGCAAACCTTCATTTGCTCAGTACCACTGAATCAAACCCCACCAGACCCCTGTGCAAGGCCCCAAACTGCATAGTCATATAAAGAACATATAAAGGCGTCCCATAGGATACCAATGCTAGTCAAATAAAGCGTTGATCTGTGTAGGCGGGGCTTATATCAGGGTTGGATAAAAAGTGCAGAAACCTTAATTTAAGAAAACAAAATGGCAGCAGTGGTTAGCACACTTGCCTCACAACAACAAATTTGATTCCCGGGCCGGGGATTTCTGTCTAGAGTTTGCATGTTCTCCCCACGCTTTTGTCTACGGTTTCCTTTACATTTGGTTGATAAGTGAATCTAAACTGTCCATAAGAGTGAATGTGTTTGAGGAGTCTATGTCTATGTGTTGCCCTGTGATGAACTGGTGACCTGTCCAGTGTGTACCCCTGCCCTATGTGCGTTGGAAAAGGTTCCAGCAGACCGCCGTGACCCTGAATCAGGGAATAAGTGGGTAAGAAAATGAATGAATGAATGAAAATGGCAGCCAATGTGCGAAATCATGTGTATATTGTATATAAACCATGAAATGTTCCAAGCCGCCCCTTTAAATGAGACTTTACTGATGTGTGAATAATAATCTTCTAGATGGACGGCAACAACATTAACACCAGCATTGTACAACATCAGGACCATACATACATCAGGACGCCATCTTTATTATTCATTAAAAAAAGAGAAAGAGATCCCAGATTCCCCTGATCAACACTGTATACCGCTGACAGTCTATAGCCTTAATTACCCCCATCCCAAAAAACCCCACACACAATACAAATCACAGCCTGTGCAAAACTTCTACAAGCAACCGGTTTCCTCGAACACTGCACTTTAACCAACTGGACGTCGTGTTGACAATAATAAAGCTTCTGTGTCTTCACGCGGTGTGTGCCGAGTGTTTGCATCCGCGGTGTACAGTAATAACCCCACATGTGACTGGCTGTAACAGCCTGAACTTAGGAGTCTTTTCTATATCGTATTTGTGATATATGCAGTAAATATTTATATTATTCCAGATACTGCAGTGGAACCCGTGTCTCTGTTGGAGGAAAAAGTGTGCAAAAGTTGAGAGGATATGGGGATCGATTTGAGAGGGGGGGGGGCTCATACGATAGACCGGACATTCTGATGTTAATCCTGACATGTGATTTATTTATTCTATTTTTCTTTAGTATCAGCGATGGAGGAATTAGACAAACGTTTGGTCTGGTAGAACAACACGGTAGCATTCGGTAGATCGTTAACGTTTCATCTGCAGCGGTGAGGTTTTCTTCGGTGGGAATAGAGGGGACGTTTGGTTCTCAAAACTGTTTCCTGTTTACACCTGTTATGGACAGTGATCTATCAATAAACCTTGTGGATTCTATTTTCATTTCAAGCACAGAGAGAATTGTGTTTTTTATCTTTTCAGCGAGATTAAGACCATGTTTTCTGTGTGTGTGTGTGTGTGTGTGTGTGTGTGTGTGTGTGTGTGTGTGTGTGTGTGTGTGTGTGTGTGTGTG
>JAOTRA010000014.1:7233738-7262042 GCA_026260255.1 Pseudolaguvia tuberculata | reverse complement strand
GTGTGTGTGTGTGTGTGTGTGTGTGTGTGTGTGTGTGTGTGTGTGTGTGTGTGTGTGTTTGTGTGTGTGTGTGTGTTGTGTGTGCACGTGTATGTGCATTTCTCCTCCTCAGCCCAGACATGAATATTTTAACGTTCCTGTGTACTGACTGGCTGATGGTGGCTGCCCTTCCTGCATGCTGAGCCCTTTCCTCTTGCACGGTGTGCCTGCTGGTCCTTTCCTTCCACTGTCGTCCTATCAGAACACAGCATCTCTGGGTCGTCATCCTGTGGGGGGGGGGCACTTTCACTATCCTCCAATTGCCATGTTACTTTTCACTGGTCGCTTTCTCTCTCTCACTCACATTCATTCTCTCTCTCTCACACACACACACACGCACACCTTAATTTCTTGTCCACCTGTTTGAGGGGCGTGTGAGCGCCCCCTTGTGGCAGTTTGTTTATTTGCTCTACAATCCCACCTTCCCCTTGAACCAGTCAGAAACTCCTACCGCACACTTCACTGCTGTCACACTGTCATCATACATGTCCTGTTATTTGCTCTGCTACCTGTATTTACTTAATCCATTTCCCTTTTTACTGGATTAGATTGGATTTAATAATGTTAACATTTGCCCAAATTGAAAGGAATATGGGAATCAGGCAACCGTCCATCCATTCATCCACTCCATGAATATAACGGTTCATAAACATGCAGATTAAAGTAAATCTCTCTCTCTCTCTCTCTCTCTCTCTCTCTAACTGATTATTGGTCTGATTATTGCTTTCTGTTTCCTTTTGGTCCCTGTCTCTCTTTTTGTTTTGTTTTTCCCTGTCTCTGGAAATATATGCCAGGTCTCACCGCACTGGCCGACAGAAGATTTCTTTCTTTTTCCATCGTCACTGCACAGTGTGACCCTCAGAAAGGAAATTTCTAGAAGACTTGATGTTGTTTGTAACAGCATGGTTAAAATATCTGTTGGAAATAAAACAAACAATCTAGAAGGTTCAGAATTCTCCACTCTCTTGAAATTGTCTTTGTTTTGGGGGTCATTAAATTGAGGGGAGGGGGTGGGGTGGGATGGGGATATTGTAGACAACAGTTTGGGAACCACTGCTTGAAATAAACAATCTTAGTTTTATTAATTGTTTATAGATTTGACACATGATTAGAAATAAAGCTGCTGTTTAAGTCACAATCCTTTTCTTGTCTTTGTTCCTGCTGTTGACCAATCAGAATCCGGAACAACACTTACAAAGCAACATCGCATAAAATAGTGTGACAGATGGAGGAGTACGACCATTCGCAGCGTTCCTCTGTTTGAGGCATATTTAGTACAGTTTGGTCGACGCCTAAGCAAGGCCCTTGTACGTCCCGGATTCGAATCCCGGGCTGGGGATCTTTCTGTGCGGAGTTTGCATGTTCTGTCTGCGCTTGCGTGGGTTTCCTCTGGGTACTCTGGTTTCCTCCCACAGTCCAAAAATATGGATTAGGTTGATTGGTGATTCTAAATTGTCCATAGGAGTGAATGTGTGTGTGAATGGTTGTTTGTCTATGTGTTGCCCTGAGATGGACTGGTGACCCATCTAGGATGTACCCCTGCCTCTTGCCCTATGTGTACTAGGATAGGAGTAGCAGACCCTCATGACCCCAAATTCGGGAATAAGCGGGTAAGAAGATGAATGATTTGAAATTGTTTTTTTGCATATCCCATCTTGGTAAGTTGGGGTTCAGAGCGCAGGGTCAGCTTGTGTACAGCACCCCTGGAGCAGGAAGGGTTCAAGGACCCATAGGTCCTCCTGGTCAAACCATCAACAACTCGGCACCTTAACCATTCATTCATCTTCTTACCCGCTTATTCCCGAATCCGGGGTCACGGGGGTCTGCTGCACTTATCCCAGCACATCCTGGACGGGTCGCCAGTCCCTCTCAGGGCCACCTTAACCATTGAACCCAAAATATATGATGATAAAAATTTACTCAAAGAAATGTTCAACCTTTCAAGTTGTAATTATTCAAGAAAACAGGTTGCAATTATCTGTTTAAGTTTATCGCAAAGTTTCCAGACATTCCAACAGATGGCAGCACAGAAGGCTGCACACACAGTGACATGGAGCTCAGCCTTAAGCTACCATCTGTTGGGGTGTCTTGAAATCTTATTTAAAAACATATCTCGGTATGGAATACATTCTTAAAACAAAAACTAGGTAAAGCGATTAAAATTTCTGTTGGAGATTCGAAATGCCCGACAATATTCCATCGGCCGGTGCTTCGTCTGAAGCATTGACATGGCGTTCATGCGTTTTGATGATGAGGTGAAGAGCCACAAAGCTCTTGAATATTTCAGAGCCCTGATCCACTGCTGCTTCACAGTTCAGCTGCTTCCATAACTTTTCTCATTAAACTTTATTTATCTAAAAAATTTATTTATCTAAAATAGATTATGGTTGTGGCCATTTTTTTGAAGATCATTTTTTTGGTAGTGGTTAAGATGAAGATCATAAGATTAATTTATTAAAAATGGAGACAAGATTTCATTCTTATTCTGATTAAATATTTTAATTACGTGGTGCGTAGTAGTTTGCGTAGTAGTACGGTCGTCTCACAACAAGAAGGTCCTGGGTTCAATTCCCTCTGTGCAGAGTTTGTACGTTCTCCCTGCGCTTGCGCAGGTTTCTTCCGGGTAAACCCATGACCTCGAATTAGGGAATAAGCAGGTAAGAAGATGAATAATTTTTTTATTTCTGATACTTTGACCCTTTCTGATTCTGATTCCAATGTTAATTCTGAATCAAACTCGTTTTCTCGAACCTTATTCATATTCATTCTCTTGCTCAGTTTGCCGTCAGTCTTTGACGTCTATCTTCTCGTTCTTTCTCTTTACTTTGTGCTTAACACGATGTTTAGGATGCCAAAGTAAGTTGGATGTTTGGTGTCCCACCGGTTCATGTGTGTATTTTTATCACCCCTACACATGTGTTTTGGTTCTTGCACTCTTTGAAATTCGGGTACTAAACTAGACCGTTGCTTGTTACTATGGTGATGGAGGTAATTCACTGTCTCTAATTACATTCTATACAATTTGTCTCCAGCTGACTGATGACGTGTGTAAAAAAACCTTTTTTTCTGAGAGTGTAGTCATCCATCTCCATCAGTTTCCTGTTGGTGTTCGAGTCAGCTGACTCTGAATCATGATGCATTGCCCACACACACTGTATTTTTGGATCATTGAAGAGCTCTCATTTCTTGATTACTCATTAAAATCTTTCACACTTTTCATCAGTGCATGTGTGTGTGTGTGTGTGTATCCGTGTATCCTCACGCCCCCTCCCTCTTCCCATGTTTCTGAAATTTCACAGCGTTGGGTAAGTTTTTGACATCAAATGGCACAAATGGATGTGTTCCAATCCTCACTTGTCATTTACTCAATAGCCCTATTTGTGTGTCAGATGAATCAAAGTGTGAGGGGGAAAAAAATCTGGAAAAGATGAAGGTAACGTTTATATTTCTGTACAGTTGGCGGTTACAGGTCAAGAACCTTATTCAGGGGCCCATTAGTTGCAGCTTGGTAGTGCTGGGTATCATGTTACCAGAAGAATTGGAACACAGCCGTGTGTGTGTGTGTGCGCGCGCGCGTGGATAAACACTGCTACTGTTATTTCACTCTTTCACTATTTTCAGGAAGCAGAAACCACTCGCAGCGTTCTGGAGGAGATCGGACTCACCTAATTTCCAGAGAAGGACAAGCCTATACAAAATGTACACACACAGACACAAAAGAATTTTAACATCACATTTTTTCTCAACTACAAGCGTCTAAGAGAGCACACACACACACACACACACACACACACACACACACACACATATATATACAATGTAGCATTGTACAGCTCCATGGACACCAGGACACACACGTCCCTCAGCTCAGCTCAGCCTTAATATCAGCCCAGGTTTACACTCTCTACTTTTATGGATTATCAATTGTTTATTTAATCAGTAAAGGAAAGAAAGCAGTCAGTGAGACCGTCTCAACCGATAAACCTTCATTTCATTTCCATAATATTTTGATTTAAGTAAAGCACAGAGAAGGATGTGAAAATCAAAACAAGTTAAGGATGTTGTAGCTTTCAATGGTTCAATAATCAGAAAAACATGCACTCAGTTTCCAGCACTATTAAGCTACCACTGCTGGGCCCCTGAGCAAGGCCCTTAAGCTATAATTGCTTAGTTGGATTTAGCACTGTTTAGTGCTGCAAATGTAAATTCTTACAAAACACCTGTGATATTAAAATGTATCAAATCATTCAGATGATAACATACGGGTATCTCAAAGTTCATTGACCTTATTTATTTATTTATTTATTTATTAAATTGAAGCTTTTTAGATCATTTTGAATGTAATGATTGTTTTATGGGGTGGCGTAGTGGATAGCACAGTTGCCTCACAACAAGAAGGTTCTGGGTTCGAATCCCGGGCCGGGATCTTTCTGTGCAGAGTTTGCATGTTTTCCCCGCACTTGCGTGGGTTTCCTCCGGATGCTCCGGTTTCCTCCCACAGTCCAAAAACATGCAGATTAGGTGGAATGGTGATTGTAAATTGTCCATAGGAGTGAATGTGTGTGTGAATGGTTGTTTGTCTGTGTGTTGCCATGAGATGGACTTGCAACCTGTCTAGGGTGTACCCCTCGCCTCTCGCCCTGTGTGAGCTGAGATAGGTGCAGCAGACCCCCGTGACCCCGGATTCAGGAATAAGCGGGTAAGAAGATGAATGAATTAATGAACAGACTTTTTCGATTCATTTTCTCTCTCTCTCTCACTTCAAATTATGGATTCAATTTCTTACTCGCTTATAATTCAGCAAATTAAAGGAGGTTGCTAAAGCCTATCCCAACGCTCATAAAACCTATCCCAGCGAGAGGCAGGGATACACCCAGGACAGTTACAGTTTGCCATTTGGCTTTTAACAACTGAGCAATTGTGATTTAAGGGTCCTGCTCAAGGGCCCACAGTGGTTGCTTGGTGGAGGTGGGATACAAACCCCGGTCTTTCTGGTTAGTCTAACACCTTAACCACTACGCTACCACTTCATGACAGTTCACCAGTCCATCGCAGGGCCACACATAGATGAACACACATTCACTCCTATGGACAATTTAGAATCACCAATTAACCTAATGTACATGTTTTTGGACTGTGGAAGGAAACCGGAGTACTCGGAGGAAACCCATGCAAGCGTGGGGAGAACATGCAATCTCCACACAGAAAGATCCTCAGCCTCGGACCTTCTTCTTGTGAGGTGACTGTGCTAACCACTACGCCACCGCACTGCCAACCTCAAATTAAACAAAACCTTTTTGTACAAATTGTTACTGAAATAACACAGAATAATCACAGAATGTCTCTTTGGTTAAGTTCAGCTCAATTAGTTTTTATTTTAAGACCTTTTAACCCTGAACATTAATACAAGAATGTCAAAATGATTCTATGACATAATTGTGACATTGTTATTGCGTGATGATGACGTTTTTGACAGGATTTCAAGGCAAACGTATTTGATGAGTAATGTGTGCCCTGTGTTACACACACACACACACACACACACACAACACTAAACACTCTCACCAACATCAACAATTGATTTTGAATTGTTTCCAGTCCAAAGTTGCAGTTTACACTCTTCTCACCAGTACCAGGTTGAAAATCATATCGAATAAAATTTTCTAAACTGTGAGTGTGATATAAAATGATTCAGCAGGGGGCGCTGGGATGTCGCCTCCCCTTGAGAAAAAAGCTTCTTAAAAATATATTTAGAAAATTAATAAACTATTATTATTATTAGAAACAAATAATTTTTCATTTATTCATCTTCTTACCCACTTAAATCAGGGTCACGGGGGTCTGCTGTAGCTTATCCCAGCACAGATGCAGGGATACACTCTGGACAGGTCACCAGTCCATCACTCTCTCTCTCTTTCTCTCTCTCTCACACACACACACACTCCTATGGGCAATTTAGAATCACCAATCAACTTAATCAACATGCAAGAAAACATGCAAACTCATTCATTCACTCATTCATCTTCTTACCCGCTTATCCTAGCGCACATAGGGCGAAAGGAGAGGATACACCATGGACGGGTCGCCAGTCCATCACAGGGCAGGCAAACTCAGAAAGTCAATTTATTTGGCCCACAGCACTTGTGTGTCTTTTATGCATTTTATTTTAGTTTAGTTTTACTACCTCTGAATTTTTGCATTGAATATTTGCCCTTTACTCTGAAGGTAAAAACAATTCTGTGATTTTTTTTTTTTTTTTTTTACTCCAGGGGCGCTGTACAATAGCTGAATTTCCCTCATGGAACAATAAAGTATATCAAAATCAAACAATAAAGTATATCAAAATTCAGTGGGCGGTGTGGTGTAGTGGATAGCAGATCACCTCACAACAAATAGGTCCCGGGTTCGATTTCTGGGCCGGGAATCTGTCTGTGCTGAGTTTGCATGTTCATGGGTTTCTTCCGGGTACTCACCGGAGTACAGTCCTCCCACAGTCCAAAAACATGTCTATTAGGTTGATTGGTGATTGTAAATTGTCCATAGGAGTGAATGCGTGTGTAAGTGGTTGTTCGTCTCTGTGATGGACTGGTGAACTGTCCAGGGTGTAGATTAGGTGGATTGGTGATTGTAAATTGTCCATAGGAGTGAATGGTTGTGTGAATGGTTGTTTGTCTATGTGTTGCCCTGAGATGGACTGGGGTGTACCCCCGCCTCTTGCCCTATGTGTGCTGGGATGAATGAATGAAACTCTAAATTCCATATTTCTAACATTAGTTCAGGTCTGGAAAAACTTTTCAAACGGACAAACTGCAACTTTAAAGAAGTGTAAACGTTCAGACCATCATAATCCTGAAATTGCTGACACATTTCTCCACAAATGAGTCTGTTCATACACACAGTATATGTATATCATGTTCATATTGATCGCTCATAACCAGTAAAACTGTGATACAGTGAGTTTCTTCTCTCTCTGGCCTGCACACCACAGGATCCCTCCTTCGAACCTCCTCACCTGTTTCCCAAATGGAAATCGTGGTCTAAAGTGCATTTGTCTTGCTGTGTTTGTGGCATAATGTGGAATAAAATTTGTTTACACATTTAAAAGTGTAAGACTTATGTTGTTTGTCGCTGATCTAAATGTTGTAGAATCATTTTTTAAATATTGTTTATGAAAATGTTTTATAAGGTTAATATATAATAGTTCATTTTTGTGATACTGAGTGAAACAGTGGGTGGCGTAGTGGATAGCATAGTCGCCGCAAGAAGAAGGTCCAGGGTTCGATTCCTAGGGCCTGAGCTCTTTGTGGAAAGTGGTAGCTTAGTGGTTAAGGTGTTGGACCAATACCAGAAAGACCAGGGTTCAAATCCCACCTCCACCAAGCATCCACTGTGGGCCCTTGAGCAAGGCCCTTAACCCACAATTGCTTAGTTGTAAAAAAAAAAAAAAAAAAAAGATAAAAGCGTCTGCCAAATGCCAAACTGTAACACAGCGGGGTTTGAATGTTCTCCCCGCGCCGCTGGGTTTCCTCCCACAGTCCAACAACATGCAGATTAGGCTGATTAGTGTTTCTAAATTATCCATGAGTGAGTGAATGTGTGTGAGCGGCTGCTTGTGTAGTTTATTGACATACATAAGTGCTGGATGGCGCAGAGACAATAGTACAGTAGTGAGGAAGACTTTGGGTAACGCTCCTACCTTACAGGCCAAACAGCAGTCAATCAATTAGCAAAAATCACCGTTTACATACATTCCACTCGCTGCAATCGATAAAACACCATCAATCTCACACATCCACACTTCTTAATATTTTTTATAATACTCTCCACGACAACATATTTTCATATCAAATACTTAATACAATTTATTATATTTTTTTTATATAACTTTATCACCTCTCCTTAGCGCGGACGCAGCGCGGGCTAACAGGAAATGACATCAGAGTGTCAAACGAATATAACACTACTTTTCCAAATAACACCAAAATTAACCGAATAATAACCTTTTTAAATATACACATTAATACAAAATAAATCGAAATGAAAATAGAAAGGAGAGATCATTAGTGTAATACATTAATACAAATTTGTATAAACAGTCTTATTGATACCCGTTACAGTTGCCCTGCGATGGACTGGCGACCTGTCCAGGGTGTACCCCTGCCTCTCGCCCTATGTGCGTTGGGATAGGCACCAGCAGACCTTGAATTAAAGTGACCCCGAATTAGGGAATAAGCGGGTAAGAATGAATGAATGAATGAATGAATGAATGAATGAATGAATGAATGAATGAATGAAACAGTTGTGTGAACAATGTTCCTAAAACATTCTTGTGACATACATTCATTCATCTTCTTACCCATAGGGCGAGAGCCAGGGTTACACCCTGGACAGATCTTCTTCTACATTATTCATTATTCCTAATGTATGTTCTTGTTATTGTGAGGCGACTGTGCGACACTACTACGCCACCAATAGTGTTTTTTATTAACACCAGGGGGTGCTGTTAACATGGAAGTAGACGAACGTCTACTCTCTGACGTCTACTTCCGTGTTCGGTAGTACGTTAGTATAGGTCACGACTGTCACTATGGAGATGATAGTCGGAGTGTTGCGTACTAGTTAGGATGCTAGTGCGCATGCGTTGTTGCGGAGCTCTACGTGGAAAGGCGGACCATGAACTGATCGGGATCGTATTTTCGGTTTAAAAAAAATTGAGTAAAACATTTAAAACGAAACGATGTTTAAAAACTGGGGCGCGTGGCTCGGAATCGAGACTATATCCGAACCGGGCATCCAGGTCGGGGAAACATGCGGAAGTGACAAGGACACGGAAAAGTGTGCAGTAAACAAACCCGAAAACAGCGAGGAAATGACAGACAACCAGGCGATTCTTCAGCAAGCCAAAGACCTGAGTGGTTAGCTGACATTATCTTTTTATTACCACACCTAAATAACGATTATTTGTTTTATTAATACGCGGTTTGTTCATTTATTTATGTTTTAGCGGATTATAAAAGCACAAATCGGATGATGTAAACCGGTCAAAATTACAGAAGCAGAATAATAAACTGTTCCTGTTCTCGTCTTTCACCTAATATCACATTTCAAGTTGTTAAAACCCACCAAAATTGAATGTGTGTTAAGTAATATCGATTTAAAGGGACAATAAGTAACCCTGTTTTTCTGATGGCGTTGCCCCGACCCTAGATTCTGGATTCATTGTTAAATACAATAAAGTCACATGTTGTAATTACCGCATGGCTTTTATTGTGACTGTTAAACTTGTCTGGTTTGACAAGATTATCTTTTATGCCCCAAGGATACATTCTGAACTTTGCAAGTAGTGCAACCAAGAAGATCAGCGAGTCTGTGGCGGAAACGGCAAGTACCATTAAGAAAACCGTAGAAGAAGGAAAAATCGATGGCATCATCGACAAGGTGTGTGTTTATGGTCAAGTCGATGATAAAGGATATTTTAAAAAAGACACACACACACGTCTAGGCTCTGACAGCCACACGGTGTATCACTCTCTTTCTCTTACTCTTTCACCCTCTCCCTCACCATCTCTCTCTCTCTCTCTCTCTCTCTCTCTCTCTCTCTCTCTCTCTCTCTCTCTTTCTCGTTGTTCTTCTAAGGATTGCTTTTACTTCTGTCTTTCACCCTATAGACTATTCTGGGAGATTTCCAGAAAGAGCAGGAAAAGTTTCTCCAAGAGAAAAACGCTAAGAAATCAGGTGAAGTCTCCTTTATTTGGCCTTAGTTTTTGGTTTGGTCTGGTTACTAGGTGCATTAAGGATCCTGTTGCATTTTCTCTCTCTCTCTCTCTCTCTCTCTCTCTCTCTCTCTCTCTCTCTCTCTGTAGATGCAGCTGTGCCACCATGGGTGGGCTACAGTGAGGAGGAGACCATCCAGCAGCAGATACTTGCATTATCAGCTGTAAGTTCCTCCGCGTCGCTCTACATTCTATAACTTGAACCTTAACGTTTACGGCTGTTGTCATCTATGCATCCATCTCTTAGGACAAGAGGAACTTCCTTCGGGACCCTCCGGCTGGCGTTCAGTTCCACTTTGACGTGGAGCAAATGTATCCAGTAGCTCTGGTGATGCTGCAGGAAGACGAGCTGCTCAACAGGATGCGTTTCGACCTGGTTCCCAAACAGTGAGTGAGCAGAACACAGTTACTCCTGCTAAACCTTTATTTTCTGTGGGGAAAAAAAATAGGTGTATAACAAAACTGTGGAACAAAAAAGTGCAATACTGGGTATGATGGGAGCTACCCTGTGGGGGTTCAGAGGTAGGTTTAAAATGGGAGGCCAATTGTTTTTGGTCCTGTCATTTTTTTTTAGTATTTTGATGTTGTTTTGTGTGTTTCAGTGTGAAAGAGGAGGTGTTTTGGAGGAACTATTTTTACCGGGTTTCTCTGATCAAGCAGTCGGCTCAGCTCACCGCACTGGCAGCTCAGCAGCAGGCGGCTGATCGGAGAGAGGAAAAGAACGGAGACGATCCACAGAGCGAGAACGCATCAGGTTTGATCCACCACATGATCACCTTCGAGTCTTCAGTTGCCGTGTTGTGACGCAGACTTTCTTCTTTTTGCCATAGTAACATGCAGCAATTCTATTGCTTCCTATATTTCGCAGCGGTATTGTCTTACTTATGATTTGTTTTTATTCTAAAGAATCTAGAAGACCAAAAACACCACCGACCACCATCAACAGCAAGCCAAAATCCACAGAGGTACAAAAGAACTTCAAAATAGTTACAGTTATTAGTTAAGAGTTATCTTATTTTAATGTAATGGATAAACTGTTCAGATTTCTTGTTTTTATCATCCTATTGCAGATTTTAGTCTGAATCTTTCTCCTATAATGATCCTATAGATGTCACATGACCGATGATTATTTGGTCCCAACAGTATTACTGAGATCAGGCACTAATGTTAGATAGGGCCAGGAGGTTACCACAGTATACATCACTGTAATAGATTTTTTTTCAATGTCCTGTTCCGTGCCATGTAAATAAGTTGGCGTGGCCAACTTGGTGCTATGTGTGTATGTGAGTCTGAGCAAGACAAAAATCCTCTCCCGATGTTTCAGGGTTATTGTGTCTTTCGGTCAGGTTACCAAAATGTATCCACACCCTGTCTGCCGGGTTGCAGTGTCTCATAAGGAGGACAAATTTATATTTTAATGCTTTCACAAATCTAGTTGGGTGATTATGTGGTATGTGGTCCTGCTGGAACAAATTCATAATAAAGATGTTCTAGACAACAGTCTGTTTCCAAATTTGAACCACATGTACATTTGATATGGTAGTGTTCTCATCCAGAAAGTGTTTCAGTTTGGTATTGCTGGGAACATCAACTGAGTGCTGTTACATAAAACACAAATAATCCTTTGTTACACACTTTGGTGTATCCAGTGCATAGAAACATGACCCAGATAAAGAAAACACTCCTGCTTCTTGATTAAGGAAAAAAGTTTCCAAGTTGAATTGTGCAGGATTCCTCCTTTCCCATATAACCAGAACATGGACACCATGAAGATTCCTAAATGGAATTCCTTAACGCACAACAATGATGTCCCTGTTCATCTCTTTTTTTTCTTTGCAGCATCAGGAAGAGGAGGAAATCTCGACCAGCCCTGGCGTATCCGAATTTGTGAGTGATGCCTTTGACTCGTGTAACATTAATCAGGACGATTTGAGGAAGGAGATGGAACAGCTGGTGCTAGATAACAAAACAGAGGATGGTAAGATAAGGAGTGTTGAGGAATTTTTTAGCCTTTTATAAAGTTTGTTATTTAGCTCTTAAAACTGGTCAATCAATTCAATTCTATCTCACTCATTTCCTCTGCCCCGCCATCAGAAGATGCATCCGAGTGGGAGCGAGAGCTACAGCGGGAGTTGCAGGAGTACGAGGTGGTAGCCGAAGCAGATAACCGAGACGAAAACTGGGACCGTGAGATTGAAGAGATGTTGCAGGCTGACTAGTACACCCCCACTCCCATAAATCCTCACTTTTGTACACCAAAAAGTGAGCAAAAATAACAGACTGGACCAAACAAGCCACCAGGAAGGCAGGCTTGAAATCCCATGTTACACACAACATTTCCTTCTTTTCAAATAAAGTAGGGGAAGATTCGCATTCAGAATGTGTTTCAGACATAAAAGTAGTTGCATTCAGGGATGTAATCGATTTCAGTAAACCGCTAACATACGGTAAAGGTCTCTCTTTCTGCTGATAGATGACTCGAATGAAATCGCTACCTTTTTATATAAGATGTGTGTAATCTTTTCTTTTTTGTCTGTATTAATGAGCATGCTTTTTTCATAACATGAGAAACTTTCAGAAAACTCTAACGGATCCGTCGAGGCTGCAAATGGTTCATCTGAATTTAATTTCAAATGAATTTAGTAAAGGAAAAATGTTGTTTTTAGTGCATCACTCATCACTTACCTGACCAGTAATGATTTTCTGTAATTATTAAATGTTATTTTGTCGCCATGACTATCTCGGAATTATTTCTGTATTTAGTACAGCCTTCTGTAGTAAATCTAGTGCAATATTTTAATTTGTTTATTTGTGGCCATGCAATGGATTGGTGACTATTGTCCTGTCCTTTGCCCCATGTGTGCTGGGATAGGCTCCAGACCTCTGTGACCCCCGAATTAGGGAACAAGCGGGTTCAAAATAAATGAATGAACATTTGTACTGATCAGAAAAACCTCTTAAAATGAACATTAAATTATGAGAAAACAACAAAAGACCCGGGACGGCGTAGTGGATAACACAGTCGCCTCACAACAAGAAGGTCCAGTCTGGTGACCTGTCCCGGGTGTGCAGAAGATGAATGAACAAAACACCCCCATGTGCAGTTGTGTTTTGGTGACCCAGGTTCAATTCCATTGAATCCTTGCAAAATGGATCCAAATAATTTAAAAAAATAAAAGAACATAAATTTGACTTGCTTCTTCTGAATTCAGAGACAGTGGCGTTGTCAAAAAGACAGGAGCTGGAGGTGGCAGAGTTGAAGATGTTGAGAGTTTCATTGGTAGTGAGGAGGATGGAAGAAATGAGTTTATTAGAGGGACGGTGCATTTAGGATGTTTTGGAGACAAGCAGGGAGGGAGGTTAGGTTGAGATGGTTTGGACATGTGCAGAGGAGGGACATACAGTATATTGGTAGAAGAATGCTGAGGATGGAGTTTCCGGGCAGGAGAAAAAGAGAAAGACCAATGTGGTGAGGGAAGACATGCAGCTAGTTGGGGTGAAAGAGGCAGATGTAGAGGACAATGTTGTGTGGAGAAGAACGATCTGCTGTGGCGCCCACTAACAAGAGCAGCCGTAAGGTGAAGAAGAAGACTTCTGAATTCAAAGAAGGAACATTACCAGGAGTACAACAGACTTCATTCATTCATTCATTCATCTTCTTACCCGCTTATTCCATAATTCTGGGTTACAGGATCCGCTGGAGCCTATCCCATCACACATAGGACGAGAGGCAGGGGCTAGTTTGCCAGTCCATTGTAGGGCCACACATAACTGAACAACCACTCACACACTCATTAAATTAATAATCTAAATAAATAAGAAACAGTTTCTAGCCCAGAAATAATATATAATATATAGAGTAAATATATATAGAGTTTATGGCTTAAAGAAAAATTTTGTGTTCTATATGACATCCTAGAAGTTATTTGATTTATATATATTTATTTTTTATTAAATTATTAATTAATTAGTTAATTAATTCATTCATTCATCTTCTTACTCACATATTCCCTCAATCGGGGTCATAGGGGTCCACTGGAACCTATCACAGCACACATGGGGCAAGAGGCAGCGGTACACCCTGGACAGTTCGCCAGTCCATCTCAGGGCTACACATAGACAAACACCCCCCCCCCCCATTCACTCTTATGGGCAATTTTGACTCACTGTAGGAGGAAACCGGAGCACCCGGAGGAAACCCACCCAAGCACGTGGAGAGCATGCAAACACCTCACAGATAGAACTCCCCAGCCCGAGAATCTGACCCGGGACCGCCACCACGCCACCATATTTTTATTTTCTAATAGTAAAATTAGTTATTGCGCCTTTAATCCTGCTGGACTCAGCTGATCACGTGTTGATGTGCGGTGACGTCACTCTTGTCAGCGCTCATGCCTGTGTCAGCGTGTGTGTGTATGGCGAAGCGCGATGGCTCCTTTTCCTGACGAGGTGGACGTGTTCACCGGGCCGCACTGGCGAATGAAGCAACTGGTCGGGCTTTATTGTGATAAGGTACATTTTTATTCCATTAAAGAAACTGCGTACAAACTAATTCCGTATGTCTTTATAAGCGTGTTGTTATAGTAACTCGGCTAGTGGAGGTTAGCTAATGGATTAGCAGTGTGGAGTACGTTTATTCAACGGAACGCACTGTATATGGTTTCTGTAAGGAATTGAATCATTTATTTAATATAATAAATAAAATATAGTCATTAAAACGTACGCATTTTTAAACAGTGAAAGGAAATGACCGCGTACCGGAAGTTGGAATGTGCAGCTTGTGTTGTTTCGTTTTTATCGCGAGCTTTTAATAACTTAACGCAGTTCAAGTATTCATACGGTAATAATTTGGCTGGTTGTATTATTTTTGTTTATTTAGATAAACAAAAGCTGTTTATTTAGATAAACAAACAACTGGTTTATTATTTTATTCATCCTGCCGTTTTGAACAGCTATGTCGTCCCACGCATAGTAGCTAGCACGTATCCCACATCGTTTACGACGTTTGTTACGTGCTAACCGATATCTGATCTTCGGATCAGATCTACGGATGATGATGATGATGATGATGATGATGACGACGATGACATAATCTGTGAATCTGCTCATTGTAAATGTGTGGAACAGGTAAAGAATCTTTTAATCGCCTTTTCGACGACTTTTCTATATATACACGATATCGAATGTAGTGGGGTTATGGCGTGTCAAATCGCGGGACAATTTTATTAAGCTACATGAAATCTGTTAAAGTGGTAGTGTTGTGGTTAGCACGGTCGCCTCACAACAAGAAGGTCCCAGGTTCGATTCTTGGGCCGGAGTGTTCATGTTCTCCCAGGTACTCTGGTTTCCTCCCACAATCCAAAAACCATGAACATTAGGTTGATTGGTGATTCTAAATTGGCCATAGGTGTGAATGTGTGTGAGTGGTTGTTTGTCTGTGTGTGCCTGGCGATGGACTGGTGACCTGTCCAAAGTTTACCCTTGCCTCTTGCTCTATGTTCACAAACTCCAGAAGACCCCGAATTAGGGAATAAGCAGATGAATGTAATCAGAGAATGTAATGGTGTAATCTGAGATACAGACTGACGTCAGACAGCCGGTACACTGTAACAGCTGTGATTGGCTGACAGGGCGGCGACTATCATGTGATTCAATCAGTCATTGTTTTACCGTGTATATATTGTACTATTTCTGATGATCCCAAACCTGACGAGATCCTTCTGCTCTCTTTGTTCACAGCTGTCAAAGACAAACTTTTCCAACAACAACGATTTCCGGGCGTTCCTGAAGACGCTTTGTGCCACCTTCAAGGAGTTCAAGATCCACGAGCAGATCGAGAACGAGTACATCATCGAGCTGCTGCAGCAGCGCAGCCGAACCACCTACAACGTACACTCCGACAACAAGCTCTCTGAGATGTTGTCTCTGTTTGAAAAAGGCCTCAGGAATGTCAAGGTGTGCGTGCGTGCGTGCGTGTGTGTGTGTGTGAGAGAGAATATGATTTGATTATTCAACCATGTTATTATAATTATAATTTTTGTAATTACACTATCAAGGAAATGGTTTCTTGTTGGCAGCCTTGTTCCTGTATAACTCTAGAAGTTGTTTTGACATTTACTTCAGTCCTGCGATCAGTAAGCTGCACAGGAAATGCATAAGATATGCAAATCCTATATGGATTATATAGATTAAATTACACTTATTATTTTTTTATTTGTTTGTATTTTGTATTTTTGTCTTTATTTATAGGGCAGACAAAGATAAAATAGGAAGGATGGAAAGGTGACCTGAGCAGGACTCGACCATTTAAAAATAACCTAAGCATCTTAAACACATGCGATTGTCAACATCTTCCAGATAGTCCTATTTTTGCTATTTTAAGATGCAGTTGTCTAAGACCTTCAAGTCCCATGTTGTGCTTGAATGTGAGATATCTCTTCATTCAGCTGAAACAGTTTTAGTGAGATCAGACACTTAAGGTTCTTTAAGGAGGTCTGAGCTGCATTCAGCATTCCACTTTACATTTGAAAAGCATTTGGCAGACACTCTTATCCAGAGCGACTTACATTATATCACTTTTTGCACAACTGAGCAATAGGGGGCTAAAGGCCCTGCTCAACTTGGAACCGAACATCGGTCTTTCTGGTATCAGTCCAATGCCTTAACCACTAAGCTACCCTTTCCATCCCAAAGGGGTTCAGTGGTGGTAAGATCAGGACTTTTGTGTCGATCCAGCATGTGATAATCGCGCTCAGGCGTTTTTTTGCTCAGGGTCAGTGTCATGCAGGAACAGTGTTGGAATCTCTTAAGTCAAGTAAAGGTTTTATGTAATGCTACAATCTACAACAAACATTGTATACCAACTTTGGGGTTTTAGGTATTTTCGATTTTAGCAACAGTTTGGAGAGGAACCGCTTACGGATGGTCAGGTGACCAAAAACCTTTGGCAATATAGTGTATCTTATTGAACCAAAAACAGGGTTACATAATTCTTTTATTTTAAAAGCAAACAGTTAAAGTATAACAACCTGGGTCATCTCAAAGAACCTGTGTTCTGCTCATTAGTGCTATGATGTTGCACCGAAAACGTCTTCTTCTTGCACCGTATACCACATTTCCCAGTCGTGTGGATGCCACATTTCACAAACCTTATTCTTATAAACTTTGTGTGCGAGTCAGCCATGCCCACTCTTACATGGTATACACAAGAACAGAAAAGATTTGTTTATCCTTGAGAGCAGAGCAGAGCAGGCTGAGCTGGAATCAGTTATGCAGCTCTTTGTATCAGAAGAATCCAACCAGAGATCCTGTACCCTCATACAGAGCAACAGGGAGTGTTAATAACTGGTGCGTAGGGTGGAACCTCCTGTGTCGGGATGACTCAGTCTGCTGCGTCGTCAAAACAAGCTTCAATCCTTCAGAACGAACAGTTTACGTGTCATTTAGTCCAACCCCTGTGTAATTTTATTAGAAAACTGTCAGCTCTCGCCCTACAGTTTCATTACATTGTTGTCTTCCTGTTTACCCTTTGTGTTACAGCAGCTGTACAACAATAATAATCTTTTCCTTGCCAGACAAAACACTTTATTCTACAACCAAAAAAAGTTAGTAACATTGGTTGCGTTCCTGTCAGTCTTGCATACTCTTGGGCCTGAGGTTCTACCATCTTACTGAAGATCTGTTTATGCAAAATTAGTAAAGTTTTATGAAGGTCCCAGGTTAGATTCGTGTGATGTGCGTGCGTGCGTGCGCGCGTGCGTATGTGTGTGTGGTTGTTTGTCAATGTGTGCCCCTGCCTCTTGCTGGGATAGGCACCAGTGGACTCCTGTGACCCCGATTTGGGGAAGAAGAATGAAAGTACATTTGTTGACCATATTGTGGATTTGATGATCCAGGTTTTAGGTTCCACTACCAAACCACCACTGTTCAATTCAGTTTTATGTATATAGCGCTTTCTTGTCATTGCCTCAAAGCAGCTTTACAGAGTGAATGATAATTCTGACAGTTTGTCTCTGATGAACGCTGGGGGTGATGGTGGCAAGGTAAAACTCCATAGAGTGAGATTAGGCCCATTGACTTATAAAAATATGTTGCATGTTATTTAATGTGGATAAAAACGGGTGTGACTTATGCCAGAAAAGTAAATATGCTTATCCATCCAAGTTTCTTTGTAGGTAGTTACCATGGAAGAATGATGAGCAAATTGTTGTGTACGCCTCGAAATAAGGTATTACCCCAAATGATTTAGTCTAAGTGTAGGAGGTTATCTTTAATTAGAGAATTATTAAATGTAAAATTGGTAAATATTCAGAATTTAATAAGCTATTAAATAATTTGGTTTAGTAAAAATATTCCAAAATGTTCTGATGCAGTGAAACTCCTGTTATTTGTGTTCATAAGTGAGTGTATGAAAATAATCTGTCCTTATTGTATTGTAAGAATATGAAATCTTCCATGTTTTTGGTCTTTGAATATTTCTGCATGCACACCTGCTTCAGTGTGTTTTGTGGTGGGAGATTATAGGAAGGAGCTCTGAATCAGGAAACCACTTTAAAAAACAAGGTTTTTTTGGCAGATGCTGATTACAACCTTGCAGTGACTTTTTTGTTTTTGAAAGCTTGTAATTGTAGCGATTAAGCTACAGCAGCATGACCTCCAAAACAGGAAGCTGTTATTACCTGGCTTCACGTAGGGTGTGTTTAAAGGGGGAAAAATACATTCAATCCACCTGTGCAAAAAGTGTGTGTGTGTGTGTGTGTGTGTGTGTGTCAACAGAGCGAGTGCGAACAGCTGAATTACGCACGACAGCTAAAAGAGCGGCTCGAGGCTTTTACCCAAGACTTCATTCCTCACATGAAGGAGGAAGAGGAGGTAGATGGAGGTTTTTTTATTTATTTATTTCTGATTACGTAAAATATTGTAGTGGTCCACCAGAAAAGTTCCAGACGCTATCAAAGTTACAGCGTTACTCTACTTCCAAAGAACTGATACCAGAGACTCCTTCCATACATGCCTAATAAAGTTACACTCAGGTCAGGGTGTTAATAGTGACTTTAAGCAGAACAAACATGACATTATGTTGCTTAGAACAACAATCACACCACTGTGTGACTACCGGTGACTACATCCCATATAGAAAACAGTATATTTACTGTCTTTGATTATTGCACCTGACTTACCTCCCACATTTGTCCTGTCAGGTGTTCCAGCCCATGCTAATGGAGTATTTCACTTACGAGGAGCTAAAGGCCATAAAGAGGCAGGTGATAGCGCAGCATTGCAACCAGCAGCAGTGGGATACGGCAGCTGAAGTGCTGAAGGGTCTGAACCTGTGGAGTCAGGCTGAGGAACTGCACAAAGTCTTTAAATACTCTGACCATGAGAAGACTGAGGAGGGTAAAACTATAGGCATTAAAAGACATTAGTTATGCAACTTTGTTCCCACAAATATAATGTGGTATTTTTTCAGACAAAAATATTTACTGCTGTAATAAATGTGTAAAACACAGCCATTTATAAAGCATTCGTATAATTCTACATCCTGCAGAAAGTGACACTTGCACAAGAGCTCACATCTCGGCGCTGCCGCAGGAGGTCATTGTGCGGCTGTTCCGTTACTTGGGCCCAGACGACCTGTGCCGCTGCAGTCAGGTGTGCGGTACCTGGGCAGAGGCGGTTAAAACGGGCTCGTTGTGGAGACACCTGTACCCGGTCCTCTGGGCCAGAGGTAAGAGACCTGTCGCACATGGTGTTGGAGAAAAAACTTCAAATATACGGGCAAGTGCATGACATCTCTGCCATGACGATCATGTGAGCAGTAGGATAAAGATGGGTGCCATTTTTACAGCTTTCTTTGAATGAAAAGTAGGGCAGTCAATATATATTGATTAATAAAAGGTTGCATAAACGTTATTGAAATGTGTCTGGTTAATTCAGTCTTGTCCTCCGTTCGTCCATGAAACTGTTTTGCAAACAGAACCTGATATGAACACAGGACATCCTAAACCTGCTGTGTCACTCTGAGGGTTCAATAAATGCTGTTAGTGACTCAGCATCGCTACTGAATCTGGTTACCATTCTGGTTTATATAACGTTTTAGTGCACCACTTGACTGATGTGATGACCCAGCATAATGATTAACAAATAGTTCAAATAGATTAGTACAAATAGTACAAAAATTATCCAACTAGAACTTAAAATAACAAACAGTCGTAAACTACTTTGTGATTGTTACTCCCAGGCGATTATTATCGTGGTCCCCCGGGAGAGCCAGACCAAGATCCCGATGAAGACTGGGTTCAGAACCTACAGGAGGAAGGGCGAGCCTATCAGGAGTGGGATGAGGATGCAGATGTTGACGAATCTGGTGAGATCTTTGTGTTGGGTTTTTTCTCTTATTATAAAACTCTTTTTGAGCATTCGAGTGTTCATGCTCTCCCGTTCATGTACGCAGAGGAAGCGTGCGAGGAATCGCTGGCGATCGGTGCAGTGCGCAAAGAGAAGAAGCTGCTAAACGGAATGATACAGAGCCTTCTCCCAGACGTGGGGTCATCGGTTCGCACCCTCAGCCTAGCATACAGCGCTGCCGTCTCCAGCAAAATGGTACAAGCGCAAACTTTGGGTGATCGTAATTGTATTTTTGTTAGTGAAAACAATAAAAAAAAAACCTGTTTATTTACTTTCAATTTCTCAACCAGGTGCGTCAGCTCCTTAGCCTTTGCCCCAATCTCATACACTTGGATCTCACCCAGACTGATGTTACTGACTCAGCTTTTGAAAGGTAAATGGACTTACGATCTGTTTTTATATTAATTCTTGTTCTTAATTTGAACGATTTTGGTTTAAACCTTTGATTGGAATGTTGGTAACACCTTTTTATATCTCTTTTTTTCCAATTATGTTTGTAGTTGGGCAGATTTCGGGGCGTGCCATACACTCCAGCATTTGGACCTGTCGGGCTGTGAGAAGATTACTGACTATACCCTGAAGAATTTGGCTCTGGGTTTGGGAGATCTGACCACGCCCAGGTTTTCCAAGAACAGTCCTGACTGCAAAAACAAGCTTCCAAAGACACCAGTGTCCACCATCAAACTTCTGAGCAAGCACTCAGCGTATTCTCTAGGACAAGCACGCACGGCTGTCATCTTCAAGCGGCTGCCCAGTAGGCAGAGTATAGCCCCCTTTTGGGTTCTGAATACAGCCGAGCTTGTTGACATCGAGGATGCAGCCGATTGGACTAAAAGAGAGGGTGTTGTGGGTGAACAAACTGAGGAGCGAAGTGGTAATTCGGAGGTTATGGTGCAGGCAGAGGACATGTCATGCTGTTGTAGGAGGAGCATGGGGAGGAGCTTTAGGCCTGACTTTAACTCCAACTACTTGCAGCAGCTGTACGGCACTCTTGGGGAAATGCAGTGTGGCCATTCCACATGCTGCGGCTCCGACAACACTTTAAGGACAGCTAAAGGAGCGCAGTGTGAGCCTCAAGCTACAGAGGGCATCACTGACCTTTGGACTAAATGCCCTAATGAGGGTGAGACATGGACTAAACAGTCAGGAACCTGCCGAGCTCTGAGGTTCCTCAGTCTTTCAGGATGCTATCAGATCACAGACATCGGTCTGAGGTACTGGAATCACACACAAACACAGGGGTGGAAGGGGTGTCCAAACTTGTCGGCTTGTCTTAACACACCACACGAGTAGTGTTGTGTGTTGAGTGCTGAACTGTGGCGGACACTCCGAGCCTCCAGGACTGAGTTTGGACACTCCTGATCTAAATGGAAAACAAAGATTTATGTCAAATAAAAGGGAACAAAATATTACATAAAACTAGTGAGGAAAATCAACATACATAAGAATTCCCTAATGTTGTACTATCCTAAATGCTAAACTGGCTTACGCTTAAAAAAGGAACTTCAGCCTTTGATGGATAGGGGGTGAAATAATATTGACTTCCTTGAATACTATGTCTATCTGTCTGAAACCTTACGAGGATTATGTCAGGAAAGCGGAGTGAGTGAAATGCATGGAAATAGAAATAGAGTGAATCTGGAGCAAAGAACTTTAACCATTAAACTACCTCTTCCCCCATATAATAATGACAAAAGTTTATTGATCCGTTCGTCCCACCAAGTTTTGAAGACTGCCTTTAAATAATCTGCAGTGTTTCAAGCACTTTAAAGTGTGTGTGCATGTACGTGTGTTGTAGGTGTCTCTCTCAGGGAGGAGGTCTTCCTTTGTTGGAGCATCTGAATCTCTCAGGCTGTCTGTTCATCACTGAAGTGGGACTGCACGAGATGGTGTCTGTGTGTCCCTCGCTCAATGATGAACACTTCTACTACTGCGATAACATCAATGGTAACACACACAAACACACACATCTTAGCATAATCATTTCCTCACACAACACTGGCCTTGTTTAGGTGTGCAGTACCTAAAGGTAAGTATTATTAATTAGAACATTGATCAAGCTTGATGGACGTACCGGTAGTGATTGTTGCTGCCAATTAAAGTTTATCTGTGTAGCACTTTTGTTTTTATTGAATCAAAAAGAAAAACGCTTGTGAAGGAATGAGAGCTCATGTAACAGTAAAATAAGTACAATTCAGCACAAAATACAATTTTCCGAGGGAGAGGCTAGGAGGTGAAATTGAATAATGTGACTAAATTTTTTCCATACAAAGTAATATGAATAGAGATAATCTGTCCCAGTTACTCATATATATGACCCATATTGGCAAATTCCATCAAATCCAATTTTACTGTGGAAATTTTTCTTCCCAGTTTTGCTTTTAATTGGCTTTTAAAATTGCAATATATGCAATCTCACTTATATTAAACACAAAACTTTTATAAACGTGATAAATATCTATGGTAAATGAAATTTGGGGACGGCGTAGTGGATAGGACGGTCACCTCACAACAGGATGGTCCCGGATTCGATTCCCGGGCCGGGGGATCTTTCTGTGCGGCCCTTGCATGTTCTCCCTGCGCTTGGGTGGGTTTCCTCCGGTTACTCCAGTTTTCTCTCACAGTCCAAAAACATGCAGATTAGGTCAATTGGTGATTGTAAATTGTCCATAGGAGTGAATGTGTGTGTGAATGGTTGTTTGTCTGTGTTGCCCTGAGATGGACTGGTGTCCAGGGTGTACATATCCAGGGTGAACCCCTGCCTTTCGCCCTATGTGTGCTGGGATAGGCGCAGCAGACCCCCGGGACCCCGAATTAAGGAATAAGTGGATAAGAAGTGAAAATTTGATTTTCACACATATTCTCTTTTGAACTCCATAAATTAGTGACAGCTTAACAGCACTATATCACCATCAACTACCGCAGCAAGCCTATCTTTGTGCAGGGTTTTAAAATGCTTTGTATTTTTGAGGTTTCATTGGAATTCAATGGAAAAAAAGAAGTGAAAAGCACCTCTGAATGTAGGGTTATTGGGTCCTCACTTTGCCCTGCTTTCTGTGTCCTGTGCAGGTCCTCATGCGGACCGAGCAAGCGGATGCCAGAATCTGCAGTGTGGCTTCAGGGTTTGCTGTCGATCTGGAGAGTAATCATCTTTCTCTGATGTTCTTTATTTCACTCTCCTCTGCTTTCTCCCTTTTTTTCCCCTCTTCCTCATATTTTGCTCCATTGCCTCCCTCCTCCTGTCACACCTTCTGCGTTAGCACTTTAATCATAGAGGCACTCTGGGCTGTACCATCGCTCACAAGACGTTTCGTTCAACAGTTAAAGGGGAAAATGTACCAATTGCAGAATCCTTTGCTGATCGATCGGGCGGTGTAAAGAGTGTACAGTACGTTTATCGAGTGTGTCATTGAAGTTATGTAATTTCTCAAGAGTTTGTTCTTTCTTGTTAAATAATTCAGAATTATATCTGTTTAATATAGTGTGTGTTAAAACCTGTTGCTTTAGGCACTGAATATTTGGGGGGTGTCTTTCTGTTTTTGTTACTTACAAATCTGCTTAGCCAGCTGCAGGATCTCAAACAACTTAAACGTTCCACCGCCTACTGGGTAAATCCGTACTGCTGTAATCTACGATTGCTGTCCAGTTTAATTCTGTAAATATGCACTCCGCTTATGTTTTTATTCATTTTTGCAGCCTTGGGATCAAAGAGAACAATTTTGGGCTAGTACATGTGCTAGTAAAAGGGTTCGACTACAAGTAAAATGTCACATGTTCACCCAAAAGTTAACACTCGGTTCACACAATTTCTTTATAGTTTACAATCATCGGTTAAAAAAAATAAAAATAAACGTACAAATGTGTAATGTCAGCCTTATGTTACTGATTCAGTTATTATATAAATATCTACAAACTACAACACGCAATGGGTTCATATCATGTACCAAAATCATTTCAGAATCAATTCGGAGTCACATGGTTTCTGTTTAAAAGCTGAAACTAATAGCGAAATCACCCAAAGACACTATTGTTTCCTCATTGTTTCCTTTCTTTCGTATTGCGTATTTAGGCAAGTCTGGAAAATTGTGTGAATTGTAAAAAATGTTTTCTTTTTGTTTGCTTGTTTTTGGTTTCCTCCCAAGCATAATTTAGCGTTAAACTTTATTGCTTGTTTAAATCTTAAATAAACTTTCTCCTGAATTTGTGCAACCATAATTGTGTGTGAGAAAGCAGACTTCTGAATGTTCTGGTGAAATGTAATTAATCTGATGATGAATTACAGCAGTGGCTTTTAAGAAGAAACTTCACAGGTATGTACACTGAATTCTTTGACAGTATAATAATAGATTGTTAAAGCTTGTGTTGGTGAAAGCTGGGGCCTTTTTTTTTTTAATAGATTATCATGTTGACACAGGGAAAACACTCTTAGGAGCTGGTACACACAAACAAAAAATGGCTATTTTTATCCAACAATGACGAGTTAAATCTAATTTAATCAGGATGATTTTAATTGTAGCATGTCTAGCTGAATTATAACTCCTACAGTTTACATCAAAGAATAAATCCCTGCCACATCATTTCCTGAGTAACTTGGGTTTACATTGCTGATTTAATAAAATTTCTCTTAACCACTTTCAGTTTAATGGCCTTGCATAAGTGGTGTAGTTTGGAATTGACTGCCCCAATGGTCTTCTGATCAGCAGTCTGTCACCTCAACCACTGAGTTGCCAGTTAAACATAAATCATCAAAAATCTACAAAAGATACGATTTAATAGTAGAAATTAGACATTAGTTTGACATTAAGGCATTTTTTAATCAAGTTCAACTGGTCACTGTGCACCACACTAGCTTTAGTGAAAAGCCCATTGTGTTCTTTTCCTGAATTCATATTTTCCGTTCACTGGTTTCCTGCTCTTGATGCTTCGGCTACCTTGCTGTCTGGCTGGCATATTCTTATTGTGGATCCTTGAAACAGTCCAAAGCCAGCATACAGAGGCTGTGTGAACCTTGTCTCGACTCTGTGGAGGAGTGACATGCTATCCGAGACGCTGTAAAATGACAGCACTCCAATGTTGTAGTCAAGATACACCCCTACCTTGTGAGAAACGGGTGCTGAGATTTCCGTTTCCATGCTATCGTGTACGAAAGTGTATTTTGATGTGGTGCAGTCCAAACTCCAGCTCACTTTATTGTACCCAAAGCTGCACTTGTCGTCTTCTCCCTTCCGGTGAATGTCTCTGTACGAGACCGCCATGTCCACTCCGTGCAAACCTGTCCACTCGGCCTCCCAGTAGCAGCGTGCCTTGAGAGGACCTCGGCACAGAACCTGAGCCCACCAGTCAAACCGTTCCGGGAGTTCGGGATAAGGCTGCAACTCGGTGATGCACTCCACTCGCTTTTCTTCACAAATACTCAGGCACTGGTGGGCTGTTTCGGGGTCCAAAGTCAGAGAGACCAGATCTAAAAAAAAAACCAACAACCCAGAAATAGTAAAGGACAGCGTGGATCAGTTGCCATCAAATAATCTTCTAGAAGTGGAGGTTTGGTGGTCACTTTGGTAGTTGTTGTGATGGGTCCAATGTTAAAATGAGGGTAATGGGAGGAAACTCAAGCTCAGAATTAGCCACTCATTTGAGAGCTTGAAGACTTAACAGGTAAATCTGACTTGTCTACTCACATTTTAGGAAGTCTGTTCTTGTCTTCGGTTCAGTAGGAAACACAATCTTGTCTTTAATCACTGAAATAAAATTAAATGGAAGAATATAGAGCAGGTATTTCAACGCAGCAGTGACCAAACTTACTCTGTTCTAGTGCCAATTCGTATCAATACACCTTCAGCTGTAAGTTTAGTGCAAAAGAACTTGATCCCTGCAGGACAATAGCCATTCAGGACTGAGTTTGGTCACCCATGGTCTATGGTATCTTTTGGACTTAAAACTAAATGCGTTGATTTTGATTACAAGTGACTGACTTGCCTTTTGCTAACGTTTGCTCGATTTCACTCTGCCAGATGCGTTCTATCCTGTGCTTTAGCGCGGACATGCGCTTCACCACCTCACCAAAAGAGAACTGAGCATTGACTGTTATTTTTAAGATGTTTGCAGAATTGAGACTGTGGGTCTGTTAGGGGTGGAAAGGATACAACAGTGAAGGGTGTGTTTATAGAAGGATTGATTAATAGAAAAACCACTCGAGGATCAGAAAGCTCTAAAATGTGCCGCAGACATGCCCATCTGGATATAAATGAGTTACCTGAAGGACATGCATGTCATCCTGCTTTTCATCATCGTTCTTCTTCAATTCCAACATTTCCTCATCTACTTGCTTTATCAGCTCACCAATTTGGTTCAGTTGAGCTCGCTCCTGAGTTCGGATCAAGAACTTTATCTCTGTCTGGCTGTCGCTTAGAAAGCAGATCAGCTCGGTGAAAAGACATTCGCACTCCTCCTCCGTAATTTTGGCTATATCCTATGGAGGAAATACAAAGTTGGAAGACATGACGCTATATTTACGGTGTTGGACTGCTTAGCCAAAGATCAAGCAACAAAAAAAAATTCATGAAATTTGTTTGCGATAAGGGCAACTACTACCAAACACCAGAATTGTATGTGAACAGATTTGAATCTAGTACAACACTTACCCTGAGAGAGTTTTCAGCCGACCGAAGCTTCTTTAGCTGCTTCTCCTGTTCCCTCATCATCTGTTTGGACTTAAACTTTGCCTAAAGGGTTAATCTGTCATTATTTTCTTACTTGTCACGATTTAAGGCTTTTTCAATATGTTTGTGGATTCTAATGAATATATCAAGCATAAGTCTATTTGAGCTCTTTCTGGCAAAAGGCAGCGGTATACCCCGGACAGGCCAGACCGATGAACAACTACATTCTCTCTCTCTCTCTCACACACACACACACACACACACACACACACACACACGCAAGCAATTTAGAATCACCAGCTCAACCTAACGTACATGTTTTTAGACTGTGGGAGGAAACTGGAGTACCCAAAGAAAACCATGCAATCGTAGGGCAAACATGCAAACAGGCTCGATTCTTAGGCATGGAATCTTTAGAGTTCTCCCCATGCTTGCATTAGTTTTTTTCTGGGCACTCTGGTTTCCTCCCACAGGTCAAAAACCTGTAGGTTGATTGGTGAGTCCAAATTGCCCATATGGGTGTGTGTGTATACATGGCCCTACAATTGGTGACCTTTTTAGGGTGTACCCTTGCCTCTGTCCTCTCGCTCTATATGCATTGGGGTAGTCTCCAGCAGACCCCTGTGATCCTGAATTCGGGAATAATTTGGTTAGAAGATGAATAATTGAATTAGAAATGCGTAAATGTTTGGAAATTCCTATAGACATGATCGTCGGCGTCATTGGTTGTTGTTTAACTCACCCTTTCTTCCTGCTCTACTGCCACCACGTCGTGCCCCTTGTGATCCTCCAACATGCACATGTAGCAGATCCGCTGTTTCTCCTGACGGCAGAACATCTCCATCGCTTTGCCATGTACAGAGCAGCTCAGGTCCTGAAGCTGATGCGTTGCGTCCACCAGTGTGTGTGTGCGTACAGCCCTTGCGTGCAGATCGTTGTGCAGCCGAAGGTGTGTGTCACAGTACGAGCTCCAACACACCAAGCACGAGATGATCGCCCTCTGATTGCTATCAGCGCACGCGTCGCACCTTACGTCCTCTGCCGCGGTGTCGCTGTCAGCTTTAATTTGCCTTTTGGTAGATGTCTTAATCGAACCTGATGAGGATAAATCAGAAAACGTTTCTATTCGAAGATCCATCTTTGATAGTCGATCCACAAGTAGATCCTGTCCAGGGTCCGAGTAAAAAGTTTGTGAACATTGCGCGCAGCTGTACGAACCCGTGCGTTTGTATTGCCTGACTAAAGTGTCGGTGCAGGTCGTGCAGAAGTCGTGGAGACAGGGGAAAGTCGTGACCACCTCGGATTGTGTATGACACGTGCAGCACTCGTGAAGGTTCCTTAATTTGTGCTCAGGGACGGCTGCCTTGAGCTGTGGTCTTAAGGTCTCTGGTGCCTGTTGAGGCTGAAAAAGGAGTCCTATCAAGCC
>JAOTRA010000014.1:7220238-7233638 GCA_026260255.1 Pseudolaguvia tuberculata | reverse complement strand
CACACACACACACACACACACACACACACACACACACACACACACACACACACACACACACACACACACACACCACGACAACATGCACTGATTACAGAACCGCATGGAATCCTCATGCTGTCTGGTGCCATTTTTTAAAAGAAAAACTTTTTGTTTTGGCCAAATCATTTTCATAAAGGTTGTTTTTTTTAGAAAAGCCCTCTCACTTGAACACTCTGGATCTGAATCGAGGAGCAAACACAGTGTGGCGCCTGTCATCGCTGCAGAATTCCAAAAATTCTTTATTCCTGCTTTAAACAGCAGAGTTCACACACTTTAGACTCGACTGTAGATTTTATTTATTAGAGAACTCACAAATAACTGCACACACACACACACACACACACATATATATATATATATATATAGGCACAAAGAAAAATACACTATGACACCCCCCCCCTCACTCTCTCTCACACACACTGGTTTCTTAAATCCGCATATAGTAAACGCTTTAGTATTCCATGAGCCACCAGGAGAGATGATTCGTCATATTAGAAAAGCGCTGAAATTTTTGCACTGATGTTACGTTGTACGTCATGTGACAACGCAACCGTGGCAGGCGTCCCAATTTTTATTCTCTCTATCGATACTATATAGAACGCATGTTATTTAACAGGAAGTAGGTTTATATCAGTTAACAGGAAGTTCTTATTCTTATTGTAGTATCAACTTGTCTGACAAATTGCTCTTGCTCTGTCCCCAGAAACAAGACAGATCCACTGAAGAGGAAGACTGAATGAAGATAATCTTGCCTGATGAGCTCGATGAGACGCTCCTCCAGTGTGGTCTTGATGTTGCCCAGGTCTTCGATCTCGGCTGCCATTTTGATTTGCTCGGCTTGAGCGTCAGACTGAACCTTTGCCAACTTCTCCTTCAGCTTATCTCGCTCTGTCTCCACTAACGCCAGGGCCTCCTGCATACTGAGCCAGGTAAATAATAAAAGAAAGTAAATTAATAATAAAACAATAAATAAGAAACAAAAAAAACAATAAATAAAAATAAAAAATATAGACATTGTGTCAGTAAGAAAAAGTCTGAGGAAGGCAGACAGACGCTGCAGGGAGCCCTATCAACCTTTATCTATTTTACATTTTAATGGCTTTGTTGGCATTAAGAAAATTCAGGAAATTCACAAATGTACATTATTTCCTTGATGATTAGCATCCTGCTGTGTCACAATCCTGCCTTTAATTACATTCGAATTCTGGTAGTTAGCGTTAAGCTCAGTGCTATGCTACCTCATCTCTACTGCATCTCACAGACAATCAAAACCAGAGAGACTTTGTTTGACTATGGATTTATACCTGTCCTGGTAGTACCCGCTTATTCCCTAACTGAGGGTCAGAGGGGTCTGTTGGGGTGAGAGGCAGGGGTACACCCTGGACAGATCACTGTCAAGCCCTCCTCGGGGATGAGCGTCTCCGGCGTGCTGCTGGTGTGCAGTGTGCTGCCGGCACGCAGCTAAGTCTCGTTGCCCTGCGCTGATTGCGCACTCCTCATAAGCCGACAGCATTTCTGCTAGGGTTGTTGGATCATTTCCCTTTTTCCCCTTTTATATCTTTTTCCCAGCTTTTGTTTTTTTACAAGTCTGTTCATGTTTAGAGAGTTGATCTAGTCTGATCTCGTCTAGTCTGATCTCGTCTAGTCTAGTCTCGTCTGGTCAAGTCTGGTAATTTAAATCAAGATCTTTTGGGTTTTTTTTCTTGTAATAAGGAAAATAAAATGGACTTATTTAAACCACCAATCCTGCGTTTGGGTGCGCCCCTTATCACCGATCAAGTCCCCCCTCCCTCGCTGACAGTCACCAGTCCATCGCTGTGCGCTGGCATAGGTGCCAGCAGACCCCTGTGACCCTGAATTGGAGAATAAGCAGGTAAGAAGATGAATGAATATACAGCTTTCCCTTAGGTTATATCAATACTAACTAGTTATATCAATTCTAGCTAGCAACCTGCTATTAAAGCCCCCAAACGTAAATATTATAATTAATATACAGGTTTACCTCAGGTTATATTAATACTAGCTAGCTTTACCTCAGATTGCATTGATTCGAGCTATCAGGCCCACTATAAATAGTATTTTTATGCTAGCCACTATTTTTCCTAGCCTTGTCAGTAAGGTTAGAGCACTGGCTTGGTTCATGATGAAATCATGGTTGGTGGGCTGCTGCGTTGATTTTTTACACCATATTTCACTTTGCATCTACAAGAGGCTACATCCAACCCACCGCTGCTCTGTTATCACGTCACAGGACATGCAAGAATGGAAGTGGGGAAGGAGAGGAGAGTGAATTAACTGTGTCTCAGGAAGTATATGTGTGTCACCATGTCACTCTGTCCTTCTGATGCTGTATTACATCCTCAGCACAGCGAATCCGACTCTCAACTTCTGTAATGTGCAAATCTTTTTCTTCCCTCAGTCGAGACCACTTGGAATTGACATCCTGCAGAAACACAGACTGAAGCTACTGCTACATTTGTCTATATGTCATATGTAATCTCGCTTACACACTTGAACAGTCATTACAATTTGATTGAATGGAAAGTGGTAGCTCAGGGGTTTTAGTGTTGGATGGTTGATTAAATGATTGTGGTTTCAATTCCAAGCACCGCTAAGGTGTCATTGCTAGGCCCCTGAGCAGTCTTTAACCCTCAACTGCGAAACAAAAATCAGGAATAACGGTTAAAAAAAGGTTACATTTTTAGATCCAGTCAGTTAGAACCCCTGTGATTCATCACAGACTAACGTTCTTCTTGTTAGCCAGAGAAACTTTTACTGGAAATCCATATTTAATGCTAGGAGTTTAGACAACATAGGTTCCTGAAAGACACCAGGTTTAAAGGTGAACCCGAGTTAGTGTTTTTGAGATATTCCCAGAAAAAAAATGATACAAACCTCCAACTCTGCGACTTTGACCTCCAGCCTGGTCGCCTTCTCATTTTCGGACTTTAGCTGTGCTTTTAACCTCTCAAGCTCTTCATTTAAGTTCTGAGAAAATTTGCATTTAGGAAGTGTTAGTTGAGTGCAATGACATGCGGTGTGGTTTATGTCTGGTGAGGCACTGACATCATCACAGTGAGATTTACAAATATATGAGCCCTACAGAGTAGCTTATTCACCATTTGATTGGCAACATGTTTAAAATATCAGCATTTCAGCATCTTTACATATACAAACTGTAGAATAGAAAAAAATGAACTTTAAAAATATATTATTATCACCTTACCTTTACTTATAAATGAAGTTTTAGAGAATTCTTTCAGTTTAGATATGTAATCCTCCATTTTGAAATAAGGCCAAGCAACGGGAAAAAATACTGGTGGGCTGCACTCGACTTGCTAACTGTTTACTGTAACTTTCTAATGTTAACATTAAATTTATTGTTTGTCAGCCGAGGAGTTGCAAGAAGAATCACTTTTGCCCCCTGACATGAGTCAGGAGAACTGCGTGCCTCACTTTTCAGCACAAGAATACATTACACACATACAGTTGATGTTAATAAAAAATAAATACTGTGCATTATATACACCAGCTGAAATAATTACATTTGGTTCATATAGTAAAAGTTTCAGAACATTTTAATAGCGACATGCAGAGAGACAGCAAAACGGTCTCACTGCATAGTGCCAGCATAGTGTAGTGATTGCGCAACCCACGGTGAGGCTCAGCTTGCCACTTCTTAGTATTTGAACGGTAAATGTGAAAATTAAGCGATTTTGAAAAACAATTCCAAAAATTGTGAAGTGAAATGAAAAGGAACTTTAACACTGAATAAATATAAATATATTTCATTTATTTTTAATTTTAGATTTCCATGATGACGGCTGTGCCTCACCTGCCTCCTCTGACTGCACGTCACTGGTTGAGTGGTTTAAAATCTTGGAATGTTCCTTAACTGATCAGTTGGATTTATGAGTCTGCCAGAAATGCACCTTGATTTTTTTATACTGGATCAAAAACAGACTTTATACATTTGAAGTGGCTCAAGAGTTGAACGATTGGTTCGCCAAGCGTCTGGTTAACCACTAGCCAGAGATAGCAACATACAATATCCCTGCTAAGCTGTCACCATGGTCAAGGCCCCTCTAACTTTATTTGCTTCAGAGAATTGTATCATGGCTGGCCCCTGCTTTTAAAAGAAACGTTTCTAGAATTTGCAAAGAAAGCTTCTATCAAGATACTTTCAAAGAGAACATCGCCTTACCTTCACATGGTTTTGGTGCGCAATGTTCTCCGTACTCATCTGAAATCTCATAGTAGCCACCTCCTCGTGTGCCACAGCTCTCTCGCTTTCAGATTTTTCTAGCATTTCTTTCAGCTCCAGCATTGTTCTTGGGAACTTTTCCATTTGTAGGAGCTCCTCTCTGAGACTAGAGTTGTCTTGTCGCAGGGCCGCCAAACTGGCGTTCAGGTGATCTATTTGGTGCTCTGCCTGCTCCTCCAGCTTGTGGATCTGAGTAGCCTGGGCTGCCCATCGCTCTTGAGCTTCAGCCCTTTCTGCTGTCAGCTTGCAGACGGTCAATCCCAGCTCAGCCATCTCTGTGTTGGCTTTGTGGAGACCCTCTCTGGTTTCAGCATTGTCCATGACCAGTTCTTCATTTTGGGTCTTTAGTACAGCTAAGTCCTCTTTAGCTGCGGTGAAGTCAGCTGATAATTTAGCAAGTGCAGATTTTTTTTCTTCAACTTCAGAGGCTATCTCCTCCATGTGCTGTTTAGACTGCAACAATTCTGTTATGTGACTTCGATTCTGCTCCTCAACTTGATTTTTAAGTTGTTCGGTCAAAGTCTCCAGCTTTAACCTAGATGTCTCTGTACTATCTAGCTTGGACTGGATCTTCACTTTCTCCTCTTCAGCTGCCAGCAGTTTAGCCTTCAAATCCACCCTTACCTCCTGAATTCTGGATACTTCTTTACTATTCAGGCTTAGCTGTTCCTCTAGTAGTGCTACTTTCAAATCCATCTCTTGGGCTTCTTTGGTGTGACAGGCACTCATTTCCAGCTGAGATTTTTCCATTGCCTTTTTCTGAACTTCCAACCTTTCCATTAATTCCTTCTGCTTCTCCAAAGCTCTCTCTGCAGCTGCCTTCCCTGCCTCCAGCTCTTCATCCTGGGCTTCCAGTTCATCAAGTCTTTCTTGGAGCTCCTCACAAAGCCTTTCTCTATCCTCCAGTTGTGAGTTTTGTTCTTTAAGTTGCAAGGCAAGGTTTTCCTCAGTACAACGTGACACTTTTAGTCTATTTTCTAGATCCGTGATCTGGTCTGTAAATATACGCCGTTCCTCCTGTGCAGTTGTTATTGCATCTTTACTTTTAAAGCACTCATCTCTGAACTCTGCGTTCTGTTGCTCCAATGTGTGGACTCTCCTTTCAGACTCCTTGGCCTGCATAATTGCTTTTTGGAGTTTCTCATCCAGATTGCGGTTCTCCTCGCGTATTCGTTGTTCTCGTTCGTCCACCGTCACTTTAGCGTCATTAAGTTGACTTTTGAGCTGATTTTCAGAAGCCTTCAGAGTAGCCAGATCGGTTTCTAACAGTGCCTTGTTCTCCAGCAGCTCCTTGTTCGTCTTCTCATTTATTTTGACTGTTTGGAGGAGCTGGTTATTTAGCTTAGTGAGACTGGTGATTTCTTCCTTGTATTCGTCCATCATCACTGTCTGATCTTTGACACTGGTCTCCAATTTTGATATACTTTGTCTTAGACCCTGTTTCTCAGCTGCTGTATTCTTGGCTTCAGCCTCCAGGTGCTGGATTTGCTTTTCACTGGAAATCAGTTCAGTTTCTTTTCCTCTAATTTGTGCTTTTAGTTTTTGCAGCTGTAGTTCTAGGCTTTCTTTTAACGAACATAACTGTTCCTGCAGCACCTCTTTCTCTTCCATTGTCCTTTTCTTCTCTTCTGCAGCCTGTTGCTCCATTATCTGCAGACAATGCTGAAGATCTTGCAGGTCTTTCTGAAGATTGCTCGCCTCCTTTTCTCTCACTGACAGCTTTTCCTGGAGTTTATCCATAGCCTTACGTTGTTCTCCCGCCTGCTTCATCAGTTTTGTACCCTTCTCTGTTAAAGCTGCCATTTTTACTTCTCCATCTCTCAGGGCTTGTTCTTTTATTTTCAGCTCCTGTGCCAGACGTTCAACTTGCATCCTTTTAGCTTCACCAAGTGTTACTGCCTCTATTCTTCCTTTCTCTGCAACCTTTAGCCCATCCAGGAGATCATGAATCTTTTGGGCAGAGTCAAACTGGCTGGCTGCCCTTTGTCCTTTCTCTTCAAGCACTACATCTAGTTTTGCCATAAACTCTGCGTTCTTTTTTTCTGCAGTGGCTAACTTGTCTTGAATTTCATTGTATGCTGCTTCTTTAACAGCCTCTCTTCCCCTCAGGACCTCTAGATCTTGAACAAGAGTTCGCTCCCTCTCAGCCACCACCTCCAGCTTGAGCTGAAGCTCCTGGTGATTGGACTGAGCTGTTAATGAGATGTCCAGCTGCCTCTGCAGTTCAGATACTACATCACGAAGCTCTGCGGCCTCGCCACCAAGCTGATGAACATGCTCCACAAGTTCACGCTGTTTCAGCTCTGACTGATCCAGCTCCTGACGGAGCTCGTCCATGGTGGTGATTACAGAATCGGATAATGGCTCTGTGGGTTCGTTCAGAAAGCTATGTCCGAACTCTGGACTGCAGGGAAACTCCGGGACCTGAGAGACCAGTGGTCGGTATTAAAAAGAGACTCACAACTTTTGTTGTTCAACATACTATTTACTAAATATAAACATTGATTAAGGTTGTTGTATTAATCATTTTAGCTGAAAAAGTCACACTGAAAAAGTCAACACAAGCTTTTGTCTAATTGTCAACAACAGAAATAATTCCAAAATCTATCTGTGTAATATCTCTGGCCTACACAGTTCCTGGATAACTATTGGCTGCACTTGTTCAAAGAAGGGAAAGTGTTAACTACATTCTACAGACAGGAAGGTTGTGAGCTCACATCCCAGCAACATAACAGCTATCTAATGTAACTGTAAATCTCTAGAGCCAGAATTAAAAATGCAGTGGTCTTGAAGAATAATGAGAAGTTCTGCCCTCTACTGGAAACATGAAATAGTGCAATGCAACTCTAAAATGCAGCACCTGTGAGAACGAGCTGGCCAGGCTGTTCATGCTGGAGCTGCGGCTTGGTGCTTTCCACACATGGCTTGGAGAGTTAGTCATCCCCAGAGTCCTCCTGTAGCAAAAGAATATAATTTACATATAAGCAAGCAAGACCACTCACATATCACATAGGTTCCCTAAAATGTAATTGAACCATAAGCACTGCTTACCTTGCAAATGTGGGCCAGGCCGAATCGAGGTCGTGTCCCCGGGAGGCCAAGTCAAACTGGACTTCATTGAGCTCATAGAGGCCGTTAATAATGTCTGCAGTGATATCGGGCTTCAGGAAGGGACTCCGGGCTTTATACCAGTCACTACAGAATAAACATACATGTTTTGGATATGTATGTGTGTGTATAAGACATTGTTTAAAGATTTTAGGTAATTAACGAAACATGATAAAAGCACTAACATTAAAGTGTGTTGAGTCCATTTGTAAAAAAATTTGAGCAAACACAAACATCCAAATCTCTGAAAGCCCTTACAAAAAATGCAGATATATTTAATTGCGTACATTCCAATATTCCAATAATATTTATTCAATCATTCATCTTCTTAACCACTTATTCCTTCATTTGGGATCACGGGGGTCTGCTGGTGCCTATCCCAGCTCACATAGGGCGAATAATAATTATTATCATTTTTATTATTTAAGAAAATGTATTTTCTACTACAAATATTTGATCATTTTTGGATAATTTTTATATAGTCTGACTCAACAAAACTCCTAATATATTGTTTATGACTGGTTAGTAATGTTTAGTTAAACTATGAGGTGGAATTAAAGGAGATAAAACATGGTCGGTAATATACTATAAGATCTCTTAAACCAGCCATAGGCTGATATAAATGCTGGTTTATTTATGCTGGGAAACACAATGCAAATACACTATTAACACTTTTTCTACTATATTTTTTCCCAAGTCCTACAAACTACTGCTTATATTTGTAAAACAAATCAGCCTAGACAGCCTATTATTTATTATTTTTATTAGCCTTGTTGCACTTTAGAGTACCAAGTTCAATTTTAAGCTCAGGGACCTTCCCCCTTTCACCTGTCCTATTAATAAAATTTCTATTTCCTCCAGAAAAGTAAAAGACTAAAAAAATCACCATAGCAGATCCCACCTGGCGTAATCTGTTATTATATAATTTTACTGTAAAATAAAAAGTGTTTATCCAAATCAGTGTTCATGCACTAATATTTCCATTCCCGTATTCTTCTTTCTGACATGTAAGGGCAGCTTCCACTCTTGCGTGGCGCCGATGAAACAGGGAAATGGATTTAAAGAAGTAAAACTCGCATTGGGAAGAGAAATGACCAAGGTTCAACAATGAAAGGAACAAAAACTGTGTGAAATGAATGCGAACACATTTAACAGTACAGTTATAGAGTGAGGTTACCTGGTGAGTTTTTGGTTTATGAGGCACTGTTGAAGTGTGTCGGCCAAACGTTGGTGAACCAGAGAGTAGCGGATAAACGCCCGACCTTTTCCCAGCGACGTCTTTAACTGGGATTTAAGAAAATATATTAAAACTTTGACATTCAAATATGTGTCTACTGTCTTCTTCTTCTTCTTCTCCATTCGGCTGCTCCCGTTAGGGGTCGCCACAGCAGAACACTCTTCTCCACACTACCCTGTCCTCTACATCTGCCTCTTTCACCCCAACTACCTGCATATCTTCCCGCACCACATCCATAAACCTCCTCTTTGGTCTCCCTCTTTTCCTACTGCCCACCACCTCCATCTTCAGAATTCCTCTACCAATATACTGCATGTCCCTCCTCTGCACATGTCCACACCATCTCAACCTAGCCTCCCTCACCTTGTCTCCAAAACATCCTACATGTGCCAGCCCTCCAATATACTTCTAATATAATATTTATAATCTTGTCGATTCTCGTCACACCCAATGAAAATCTCAGCATCTCCAACTCTGCCACCTTCAGCTCCGCCTCCTGTCTTTTTGACAACGCCACTGTCTCTAAACCGTACAACATTGCTTGTCTCACTACAGTCCTATAAACTTTCAGTCCTATAAAACTCCTTTCACTCTTGCCGAAACTTGTCTATCACAAATCACTCCTGCCACTCTTCTATTAAATAATCAACAAAACCACAATGTTTTGAAATATAGTGTTTATACTAGCGCTGTGTATTGGCACAGGGCTCACGATACAATATATTACGATACATCACAATACAATACAATACAATACATATTCTTCTTCTTATTGCAATACTTAAGTTAATGTAATGTAATATAATGTCCTTCAGCTGCTCCCGTTCAGGGTCGCCACAGCAAATCCGTGATCCGCACATTTGACTTGGCGGGATTTTACGCTGGATGCCCTTCCTAACGCAACCCTCCCATTTCTCCGGGCTTAGGACCGGCACTAAGGCTACTTACTAATGGCTGGGCATTTATGGCCAATTTATACTCACCAATCCGCCTAATGTACATGTTTTTGGACAGTAGGAGGAAACCAGAGTACCCGGGGGAAACCCACGCGAGCACGTGGAGAACATGCAAACTCCACACAGAAAGACCCCAGACCCGGGAATCGAACCCGGGACCTTCTTGTTGTGAGGCGAGCGCCCTAATGTAATGTAATGTAATGTTTGCTTTTCAGACAAAGGTTGTATATCTCAGCGCCAACTACTGCATCGGAGGAGGAAATTGTTTGGCAGATACATACATATATAATTAAACCAAAATTTAATAAATGCTAGATGTTTAAATATCGGTAAACTATCGTGAAAAAATAAGTTGGGTTTGCCCCAATGTTTTCTGATTGGTCACTGTGTTCGTTTTTATAAGTGATACAGCTCACTCATGTCATAAATATTCAAAGTAATTGTGGATGCTAACAGTTTTGGAAGGAGTCTCCAGTTTGAATTCTTTTTTTAGGCAGTCAGTAGGTTAACCACCAATTAAAAGATCAAACAGTTTTGGAAAAAAATTAAGACTGTTGTTAAATAAAATAAAATAAAATTTAATAAAAATTTAGTAAACTAAAATATATAAGAACTCACATTATTTCATACATCATCCTCTTTTTGAAGTATTTCCTTTATATTAGAAGAATAAAATATATATCAATTATAATATATAATATAAAAGGAATGCGATTTTAACAGCACCATCTTTTTTAGTGGTCAAAACCTTTCCAAACACTAAAGCAGAAATAATCAACACCGAAACTACAAACAACTTTCTCTGGTGGGGAAGTAAAAGGAAGAAGCCTATTATATTAAAGATTCTATACAAACATTTGTTAACAGAATTTCAAGTGAAAATGCCCTGTACTCCTGAAACTGAAGTCTAAAGTCAAAGACATTTATGATTATTGTCATTGTAACCATGTACGTACACAGTGAAATGAAACGTTTCTCCAGGACCCCACGGTGCTACATACAAGACAATTAGTGCAGTGCAGTGTGGACAGAGGACATATAGAGACAGCAACAACAACAAGAACACAAAGACACGGAAACAAGGCAGTTATTGAGTTGTGACAAAAAAAACACTAAAAAGTGCAAAAACATCAGAATAGATTACAAATATAAATAAAGTGATGAGTGTTAATGCTAAAAGTGTGTGGTAGTCCATGTGTGTGTATGCATGTTTGTGAGTGTTTTTTTCGGTATTCATTCATTCATTCATTCATTCATTCAATCATCTTCTTACCCACTTACTCCCAAACTCAGGGTCACTGGGGTTTGCTGGAGCCTATCCCAGCTCGCAAAAGTTGAGAGGCAGAGGTACAGGTCACCAGTCCATTACAGGGTCCTACATAGAGAAACAATATCTCCAAACACATTCACTCCAATGGGCAATGTAGAATCACTAATCAACCATGTTTTTGGACTGTGGGAGGAAACCGGAGTACACGGAGGAAACCCATGCAAGCACGTGGAGAACATGCAAACTCTGCACAGAAAGATCTCCGGCCCAGGAATCGAACCTGAGACTTTCCTGTTGTGAGGAAACTTTCCTAACCACTACGCCACCGCGCCGTCTCAATAAAGTATTTATTTGTAATAATAAACAGATGAATACATAAAGAATCCAACAGCTTTTTACCTCAGGAATGGACTTGACAAAGCGAATACCATCATTGGCTCCTTTCATTTTGGCCAGACAATCGCTGAAGTAGTCCCAGTAATCTTTCCTCATGCCCAGAAACGTTGTTTTTTCTTTCTGGTCAAACTGTGAAATCAGGATATGCTGCTTTCATTCACAAATCAACAAACAATAAACCCCTGGAAAAGTTTAATATGTGTGTGTGTGTGTGTGTGTGTGTGTGTGTGTGTGTGTGTGTGTGTGTGTTGTAGTAGAAAACCCGAACCTGTAGCAGGTACTCTAACTTATAGGAGAATTTGTGCAGGTTATCGCTGTCGTCTGTGATGGGTTCTCCGTTACCTTTGTACTCTTTAATGAGCTCTGAAACGGCATCTGTTGGATAAATTAGAGGACAGAAATACAACCAAATTACAATACACCTGTAATTGAATAATAACAGGTGATTCCCTGTCTGGGAATCAGGCTGCCGAGGTGGCAGTCCATGGAGAGGTGATAGGCAATTTCAGTTAATTAATACATATCTAAGTGACATTTCGCATTTATGCATGTTTAAGTTAATATTTTATTAAACCCTTCAGTTCATGACTTCCTCCTCTGCTAATGTAAATGGAGGAGCCTTTTTTTTAACTCTCTTTATATTTCTTGTTATCTTGCTCTATTGCTTTCTTGATTTCTCTCTCTGTCTATCTCTATTTTGTTTTATCTTTTTTCTCCCTCTTTCTGTCTTTCTCTTACTGCTTCTATTTACATGTCCATTGACCTGTCGTCTATTTGTATGATTCCACACACACACACACATTACCATGCAGATCTCTGATTATTCTCTGAAGCTGACCCTCTCCAGCCGTCGCCATGGTTTCACTCAATACCTGGCAACCGGATCAGGATCTCATTGGTGGTCTAATATAAAATACACACGTGGAAAATGTTGTAAATGACCAATTCAAAAAAATTATACGAGGCACATCAATTCCTCATAAAAGCACACGGTAATGAACGAGTTCAATAAGAATGAATTGCGTTTTTATTTTTGGATCATGACGTCATACAGTTTATACTTAACTTAATCTTTATTACGAGTTTATAACACAAAGTCAAACACACAACTCGTAAATAAGGGTGTTTTATGGGGGAAATGGGTCTTATAATTGTTGCTATTTAGCTAAAGAAATAAATTTAACTTTAAAATATATAAATAAATAAAATTAAAGTTGCATTAAGATTTTGACATACTTTCTCTGCGCTTGACCCTGATCGATGTTTACAACAGGTTAACAAACGTGCTAGTCGTGACGATTACTTTGATCGACAGGTGAAAGAACCGCCCTTAAATGTCTTAGAACATAAATCTGCGAATATTTAAAAAAAAATTATATCGCGTTATAAAACTCTAAGTACTTTAGAAAGGTTTTTAAAAGTTTTATTATGAAGTAAAAACCTCTGAAATATGTCCTGTATGAATACTGCTATTTTGTATTTGTTTGTTGGAAGTCCCGCCTACTATTTGTTAACCAATAGAAATCAAGCAAGTCAAGTTGCGCTGAAAAGACCGCACATAGCTGAAACCGGCACGAAACAACATCACACAAAGAATACATTTAATTGTAAAATCTTACCTTTTTAAAATCTTTTTGGCAAATTATTTATCTGTAAAATGTATATAATATATAAATATGAACCTCTATTGACTGATTAAATGCAATAAATATATAAAACATTCTTATTTAAATGAAACCCTTATTTTTAATTATTTACCCCTGGAATGCGTAATAATACTAATTATTACTTGTCTGTGTCCTGCAATGGACTGGCAATCTGTCCAGGGTGTACCCCTGCCTCTCGCTCTGTGTGCTGGAACGGTCTCCAGCAGACTCCAGTGACCCCGAATTAGGGAATAAGCGATGAATGAATAATTTAATGAATTCTTTGTCTGTCTGTTGTCCTGAAAGTGTTTTTTGTTACAAATACAAAAATGTTTTGCATACAAAAACAAATTACAGACAAATCTAACTCCGTCAAATGATTTATAAAGAACTATACTTCTTATATTTAACCCAGCCATTAGGGTTGCACAAGCCAGTGCATTCTTAGTGCCGGTCCCAAGCCCGGATAAATGGGGAGGGT
>JAOTRA010000014.1:7204480-7220138 GCA_026260255.1 Pseudolaguvia tuberculata | reverse complement strand
CATCATTCATTCTGTAAAGCTGCTTTGAGGCAATAACTATTGTAAAAAGCGCTATACAAATAAAAATTGAATTGAATATTGCTTCAGTAATATGTTAAATTTGCTGTTATGGGTTTTAAATCAGCTTGGACATATGACATGTATATCAATGATTTCAGAACTCTTGTTTAATTCTTGAGATCCTGTCTACATCAGAAAAAGGAATCGTTCCCACAGACATCCCTTAGCTTCAGAATTCGGTGATGTTGTCATGGCCAAGCTGAATTATTGCCTTACAGTTACATCAGCGTAGCCTTTGATTGAGTTTTTAGGTGGAAGCTAAAGTATTTAAAACATATGTATTACCGAGTCATTAGTGTTAAAGAACTTTTGTTGATTCCTAAGGGACAGTCTGCTAATGACATCATCCCTAAATGTTTGATCCTTATGCAGCTAAGATCAGTACCAGAATGCAGGACATGTAGTAAAGCACGTAATATGGTGTAATCGAAAGTGTACGCAGTTTAAAGTAGTCTTGAACGTCGCACAATGTTGTAACATGATTCATAAAAAAATAAATGCCAAAAGTACCTTTTTTTTCTCCTAGTCCAGTCCTATTGCAGAATAATCTCTCATTAATTTTGCCTTTATGAGGTCATGGGCATTTTGCTTCTTCTTCTTGATCATTTATGTTTTGCAACATCTGTTTACGCAGCTCGGCGGGTCGTGAAGCCCACATTGGAAACACCAGAGTCTCCCGAGTTCGATCAGCCGCTATAAACCCAGCATCTGTCTCACAGGGGTCTGTCCTTCCCTAACTTACTTCCTCTCTCTTCTTGAAACTTTTCCCTCAGATTTATGCATGTTTAGCGTTTGATGCCTGATGTGGACCCCTCCTTTATCTCCTCCTCTCGCTTCATTCTTGTGCCAGAAAGACAGACAAAATGATCTGGAAGGCCAGTTTACAAATCGGCTCATGCTGAAATCATTGGAGACGTCACTGGCACTTTAAATATTTGAGCTACTTGTAAAGAAAAACGTGTAATTACTGAAGTTATAGAAATAGATACTCTTTTAAAGAAAGAGTGGATACCAATATATGAGAGTGTGTACCGATATCCAAGAGTGGATACCGATATATGAGAGTGAATACCAATAAATGAGAGTCGATACCGATACCCCAGAGTGGGTACCGATATCCGAGAGTGGACACCGATATCTGAGAGTGGATACCGATATCCGATAGTGGATACCAATATATGAGAGTGAATACCAATATATGAGAGTGGATACCGATGTCCGAGAGTGGATACTGATATCCGAAAGTGGATACCGATAATCCGTGAGAGGATACCGATATTTGAGAGTGAATACTAATATATAAGAGTCGATACCGATATCCGAGAGTGGATACCAATATATGAGAGTGAATACCAATATATGAGAGTCGATACCGATATCCGAGAGTGGATACCGATATTCGAGAGTGGATACCAATATCCGATAGTGGACACCGATATCTGAAAATGGATACCGATATCCGTGAGTGGATACCGATATATGAGAGTGAATACCAATATATGAGAGTCGATACCGATATCCGAGAGTGGACACCGATATCTGAAAGTGTATACCGATATCTGAGAATGGATACCGATATACGAGAGTGGATACCGATATATGAGAGTGAATACCAATATAGGAGTCGATACCGATATCCGAGAGTGGACACCGATATCCTAGAGTGGATACCAATATCCGAGAGTGGATACCGATATCTGAGCGTGTATACCGATATATGAGAGTGAATACTGATATCTGAGAATGGATACCAATATCCTAGAGTCGATACTGATATCTGAGAGTAGATACCAATATATGAGAGTTGATACCGATATGTGAGAGTGGATACCGATATCCGAGAGTCGATACCGATATCTGAGAGTGGATCCCGATATCCAAGAGTAGATACTGATATCCGAGCGTGGATACCCATATCTGAGAGTGGATACCGATATCTGAGAATGGATTCCGATATCCTAGAGTCGATACCGATATCTGAGAGTGGATACAATATATGAAAGTGGATACCAATATATGAGAGTTAATACCGATATGCGAGAGTGGATACCGATATCTGAGAGTGGATACCGATATCCGAGAGTAGATGCCGATACCTGAGAGTAGATACCTATATCTGAGAATGGATTCCGATATCCTAGAGTCGATACCGATATCTGAGAGTGGATACCGATATCCGAGAGTAGATACCGATATCTGAGAGTAGATACAGCTATCCGAGAGTAGATACAGATATCTGAGAGTAGATACAGCTATCTGAGAGTAGATACAGATATCCGAGAGTGGATACCGATATCTGAGTGGATACCGATATCCAACAGTGGATACCGATATCTGAGTGTTAATACCTTCCTCTGGTCAATTGTGATAAACAATAAGTTCTTATTTTCATACGATGATGTTTATATTCACAAGAATAGAAAATTGAAGAGGAATAAAGTTCTAAGTGTTTTTGTGTGTGTGTGAAACACCAGCATTAATTTTTAACTAAATGTTTGATGAAATAATTAAAAATAATAAAACTAAACACCTACCAGAAAAAAACCTCAATTGAGTGGAAACAGGACCCAACCAGACAACTCTCATTACTGACACTCCCTCCCATCATCCCGAAAACACTATCTGCCTCTCCACACACCACCAGATTACCACCCCCCCCCCCGACACCATCTGAAAGCCCACCAGCATAAAAGCTCCAGCTGTTTGAACAGAACGTCTTATTTTATTAGTGAAACTGAAATACAAATGAAAATAATTTCCATCCACACCTTCATCGAGATACAAAACAAAACAAAACAAATAAATAAAAAATAGTAAGCAAACCAAAACTAAAAATCAGCATCATATTCATTTTGCATAACAAAAGATCCATTCAGTAATAACGCCAATCCGAACACTTCATAAACCGCTCGATGGGATCTGTACACAAAGATAGAAACCAGCAACAGGAACAATATTACAAAGATCTCGGGTCGAAAAATAATTCGAAGAACAGTAACATCTCGGCAATTAGCATCATAAAATTAGATATTTATAGATCTTTACATAAAAATACAAAATAATGTTAATGACATATAGGAAAATTATATTACTCCAAGTATTTGTTTTCGCCACTTTTAAAAGTCAAATAAAATTAAAAAAAAAGATCATAATGAAACGAAATGAAATAGAAATGCAGGAAAAAGTTCTTCACTGGGTTTTTTTTTTTTTTTTAGCAAAAAGCGCTATCCAAAATAAACGGCTATCCTTTCATGTCCATACAAAGAGATTTTAGGATGTTTGTTGTTAAAAATAGTCACAATGAAAAAAAGGGAAGAGGAGGAGGAGGAGGAGGAATTGATTTTATTTATTTTTTTAACCCTTCTGAGCGTAAAAAACGATGAACTCTGCAAAATAGGCAATGACAAAAATAAATCTGCGTTTCCAAAGGTTTTCTCCGCTGTATTTCTCCCTCTTCTTTTATACAAACGCCTTTAATAGAAACGGTATTGCACGACAAGACACAGATACGAGGTCAGTCAGCCTTTCAGGGTGTGTTCAAGTTTCTGCACTCCGGTAGAGGGCAACAGACACGGAGGACTCCGGTGTTTCCCGGAGAAGAAAAAAATGAAAGATCGTCATAACAACAGCGATAATTGATAAAATTGAAACTTTTAAATAATAGAATAACAGGAAGTCAATATATTAGGTTTTAATCACAACTAAAATACAAAACAAGATATATTAATAAAATCTATGGATATACACACATCAGGTGGTTTGATTCATTTTTTTTTCTAGTTTTTAAATATTTTCAAAAACATCATTAAATAATTGGATTAGTGGTGGTGGTGGGAGGTGGGGATGGTGGGGGTAGAAAAATACAATCCGGTCTACAAAAATAGAAATAAATATGACTTCGTACAAGCGACAAAGAAAAAAACACACACAAAGAAAACAAAACAAGAAGAAGAAGAAAAAAAGAGAGAAACGATGGAACAGCAGAGACATTCCAGCTACCACAGCGTTAAAGGCGTCACATAAGGACGATCCTGGAAGTTTCCTTCGGGAAACATGCGTCCGGGTAAATATATCGGTCACATTGTATACCGTCGTGTTTCAGCAGGAATAAACGTTATTTCTTCATTATTACATAAATCTGCTTAATAGAAGGTAGTTACAAAAAAAAATCAAACATTATTAAGGTCTTTTTTTTTTTTTTACATTTGTGTGTGTGTGTTAAAGTACAGTAGACTTCACCATCAATCCGATATCAATGTGCTATACGGACGCGGAGTACAGTAGTGCACGTGATTGTGTGACGACAGACGGGAATAAATACTTAGCCATAAATAATAGCATTAAAAAATGACACAAACACACGTAAAGGTTTAACATCACTGAGCACGTAAGGATATTAGCGACGCTACAAGCACAGCGAGAAAAAAGGCTAGCTAGCTAGAGGGAACTACAGTGTCAAAACGTACCGGCCGATTCGTCTTTAACGCTCATTTAAATTACGGAGACAAAAGGCCAATATTTGTGTTAAAAGCTAACTGATGAAAATATATTAATTTATTGGGGTGCATTTGTTGTTTTTTTAATTATAAATCGATATTTTAGGTCCATGTGCACCCCTATTACCGTATTAACTGTATTAGTCAACAGCTATGTAACTCTGTTACCATATTAACTGTATTAATCAACATTTCTGCACCTCTATTACCGTATTAACGGTATTAATCAACATCTCTGCACCTCTATTACCGTATTAACTGTATTAATTAGCATTTTAGCACATGTACTACCGTATTAATTGTATTAATCAACAACTAGATTTCTGTTCCAATCCACAAAGGGATTTCATGTATGGTGCCCTGATGCAGAGATGTTAACTGAACAACTTAAACTAAAAAAGAAATAAATATATAACATTATATATATATTATATATTATATAAATAATATAAAATAACGTTCGAATCTGAAGAAAAAAATTGAACATAGCTGCTAAGCAGTAAAGAAAATCATAATTCTAACCAATGCTGCAGCCCAAAGTATAAATATTATCACAGCTGCATCATGCTTTAGAAAAGTACCATCTTAAATATGTGAAATAAAACACAGCATAAACTTAGCCCTAAAGTTACATATCACGCTAGCTAACGATCCAATGAAATTAGCCTTTCAGCTAGCTTAACAGCGTGAATCAACAGATTCAACTTTCCTTCTCCAGTGAATAACAAGGTTTTAAACAGTCGTAACATCAATGCTAAAAAGTAAAAAAAGATAGCATTTCAGATACATTAGCTCATCTGTGTGGTAAATATAGTCCCTCAGCTACAGAATATCATAGCAATCGTATTAACGTGATTCTTTTTTCGACTCGTTGTTCGGGTTAGTCAAGTTTACTGCTCGAACAAACAATTATCTATTTTTATCGCGATACATTTCCTTTTTATAACGTTAAAAAACCCCTCATTGCATTTAATAATCAATGTAATAAAAATCCACAGCTAGCTACCGGAATATTTTTGTTATATTGTTTTATCTTGCTAACGATTTTCCCCCCGATTCACTATTCTATTTCCAAATAGAAATAGATGACGTAACGTTTCAGTAGTTTTCATATTTCACCTCGTAGCTAAATTTCTCACTTAATTGCTGGCGTTGATTAAATTTCCGATAAACGTTTTCACTATTTTTTCTCTGCTTTTCGTTTGGAAAAACCTTTTACTTGAGCTGCTCAAGTGTAAGTGACAACATGAACAAAAACGCTAAACGACAAGTTAGGTTTTTTTTTTTCTTTAAATTCTTTGTTTCATTAATTCAGTCATCTTCTAACCTGCTTATTCGCTAATTAAGGGTCTAGAGACAGGGGTACACCCTGGACAGGCCACCAATCCATAGCAGGCCACACATAGACGAACAACAATACACACACATATATTCCCTTCTATGGGCAATTTAGAGTCACTAATCAACCTAATGTACATATTTTGGACTGTGGGAGGAAACCCGGAGTACCCGAAATAAAACCCACGTAGGCACGAGAAGAACATGCAAACTCCGCACAGAAATACCCCATGTCGTTCATAAAAAACATGTTAGTTCGAGGATGGTGTTGTTTTGATTCTGTTTATAGAAAAATAAAAATTCATATTAAAAAAAAAGATTTAGAAAGGTTTAAGGAAGGAAATTGAATCGTTATTTGATTGGCCAGATCATCGGTTCTTTGTTTTTAGACTAAAATTCTTTTCTTTCGCTAGCTTTGGTAAAAACTCCTCAGCAGACTCATATAGCAGAAAGACCAGCTCACAGATTTCAGCGCAAAATAACATCATCAAGTGTTTCTCCAGAGTCGATTCCACACAGCGGGGATATTTTTTTGTTTAGCAGCAGAAAGACAAACGGACAGACAAAAAAAACTGCCCTCTAGTGCGAAAGACATTCTCGTATTCGTTAAATCTGACATATAAAAATAATTTTAACCAAAAAATTTGTAAATCTCTTTTAAAAAAAATCAACAGCAAAAGTACCACAAAAGCCTGAGATGTAGGAACGGAGGGTGGGCTAAAGGAGCAAAAGGGGGTGTGATTTAGTGAGGTGTGTAGTGTTTCTGGCTGCTACAAACGTTAAAGATAAATATAGCCATTGACTTCTATACTGTGTACGGTGAGGTGATATATATATATACTGATAGCCTGGGTGGGGCGGCGGCGCTGGTGTCCTGGTCCGCCGTTAGTTCCAGCGGAAGTGGATCTGACGCGGCCGGTCGGCTCCTTCTTTGACCAGTGGCTTGTGGAACTCTCGGCCAGCACGTGAGTGGATGTTGGCCCAGCAGAACTCACAGTAATATTGCAGACAGGTGACATTGGCGCAAAAAAAGGGTGCAAACTTTCCTCCGCATCGCGCTCCCTGACACTCATCGCACAGCTGATCATCCAAAACGTACGGTTTCACCTCCACCTGTATGAGACGGGATTTCCATTCAGATCCAGTGGGTACTGGGTGATCTCACCTATTTCATTTACAGACTGACTGAAACCAAGACTAAATATAATTCAGTTCTATGCCTGCTCTAGATCTTAGACCCTTTATAGACTCTTAACAGATGGACAAGGAACTATGATTGGCTTTCGTACCCGTTTGTCGATGTCTCCATGCTGCAGCTGGACGAATCGGGCGCTGATGGCAGCAATGTAGCTCTGCTGATTGGAGAAAGCCACTCGACCCGCCCCTTTCGGGTACTTCAGTTCGGGGTCGGTGTCGATCCCGGCGTAACAAACACCACCATACAGACGGTCCATGATCATGGCCAGCTCAACTGCACAATAAAACCATATTATCATAATCCTTACAAATAATTAATTGATCTTACAATAAACAGACATTTTCACATATCCTGTACTTAATGTAATTATCTCTCTATTTATGAGCTGAAACTATTCATATATTGCTGCAACCACCAGGGGGCGAAAATAGCGAAAGATGGCAAAACAAGATAAATAGTTCAGTGAATCTTACCCACTCTGCCCCTCATTTACACAAGTGTGTGGGGTTTCCCAACTCTATGGTGAGCTTCTCCACCATGCCTACTAGGCCCTAAATACAGAGTGAATTCAAGCAGTCTTTGCTAAATGATATTACCCAGAATTCCTTTGTCGATGTGTCTTTTCAAACCAACGAAGAAGAAAAAGCGAAAATTGTACTACAGGCACCGCCATTTTTGGTATAACTGTTATCTCAACCATGACGGGCAAAATCACCTTGAGCGAAAAAAAACCCCTTTAATTCTCTTAACGTTCAACATCTTTAGGCGTCTTTAAGTGTTACCTGCTCTCAGAGGACGCGGAACTCCACCCACAAAGATAGTCTTGCGAGGGTCGAGAGGCTGCGATCCGTCCATCACAAAATCACTGTCGCTCAGGTTCCATGGACGGATCTGGACCTGAACAATGCATGGGCATAAAACACACACACACACGCACACACACACACTGATTTATGGAACTGCTGTAATAGTTTGTCGGTTAGGGTTGATTTGCTAGAAGGACTACGGATATTCTGACTCACAGGCTTGTCCTTGATGGTGGGACTGGACACACACAGGTAGAGTTTTCCGTCTTCCTCCAGACAGGCTTGGATCAGCGCTTGCACCGAGCTCTCCTCTTGGAACAGCAGGAAGGCGTAACCTTGGAAAGAGGATAAATAAATGACACCTGTCCTTCACTGAGCTCGAAACCATGTATGAAAATCCATCTGGACTTCAGCTTATCATTCACTGAAAGAGAGAGAGAGGGGGGGGTAGTAGTGTAGTGATCATGGTGATGGACTACTAACTGGTAGATTGTGAGTTATATTTCTATTTAGAATCACCAATCCACTTAATCTGCATGTCTTTTGACTGTGGGAGGAAACCGGAGTACCCCCGGGAGAAAACCCACGCAAGCGCGGGGAGAACATGCAAACTCTGCACAGAAAGATCTTTCATCTGGGAATCGAACCCGGAATCTTCTTGTTGTGAGGCGACCGTGCTAATCACTACACCGCCCAAATTCATATAACTTTTTTTTTATTATATTTTATTACCTTTTGGGGGAAAGTAGGATTTACTCTCTGCCTTGTGTGGCCAATCGACCACCAGGTGACCAAAACGCCGGAAACTGGAGGTGATCTCGTCTGTGACAGACAGACAGACAGACAGACAGAGATAAACAGGGCGTTAGCTGTAGCTGGTAGCTCGAGGATTTGAGATGATTGGAACACTCCAGTAACCTTCGTCTATATCAGGGGGTAGTCCGCCAACAAACACCTTCCGCGAGAACCTTTCCATGCGCTCGCCGTTCTGATGCGGATAACCGGAAGGACCCAGAACGCCCTGGTTGCCGTGGCCGTCATCAAGAAAACCGTCGTCTATGGGGAAGAGGGAGGAGCGTCCTATGGAAGAGACCAAGACAAAGAAGACCACCGAATCAGTGCTAGTGAAGCTAAAGCTAAGTCCTGAGGAGTGATTAGTAAATCCAACTAGATTCTGGTAGCCTTTACGCAGTGCAGGAAGTGAAGATTACCTCGTCGTTTGCCGTAACTCCTCGCTGCATGGAGGAAACACAGAGTAGAAACAGCTGATTTATAGCTATAGCTTCGAGTAAAAGTCAGACTTTAATCCAGATGTTTATAAACCAAAGTGTGTTCGCTGTCCGACATTAACAGATTTCCAAACTTTGGACTGGGAAAGGAAACCAGATTATCTGGAGGAAACCCATTGACTGTGAATCAATTCTTTTTGTAAGGTGACCGTGCTCACCACTACGCCACCTAAGTCTAAATAATAAAGTTGTGAGTTGTATAAATGACATTTGGACACACTTCATCCGCCATTTTGAATTTAACATGTGTAAGTCTTCTAATGTTTAACTTAAATGAATTTGAAAAGTGCCCCATGGGAGAAGTGCCCCAGAACCACCACACCCCATCCGCAACCTGCCCCCACCCTTTATGTCTCTCTTTGCAATCTTCTCTCTGGGTCGTTCTGTCTGTCTCTCTGTTTGCCCGTTTTCGTGTCATTTTCTTTCTCTCTGTCCTTATTTCTTTTTCTCTTTTGTTCAGTCTTTTCCCATTTCCTTCTTCCTCTCCTTATTTCTGAACCAGACTTATTTTTGCTCTGACTCTCTGTACCTTTGTCTCCATTTGCCTCTCTCTGTCCTTCTCTCTATTGATTTCTCTCCTGCTCTCTGTCGATCTTAAAGTCTATCTCTCTATCTCCTTCTCTCTCTCTCTCTCTCTCTCTCTCTCTCTCTCTCTCTCTCTCTCTTTCTTTTGTCATGTGAGCCATGATGACCATGTAGTCGGTCACATGACCCAGTCTAAACTAATGACTTGTTTGGCCTCATCAGTCATGCGTTAAAGTGAGAAAAACAGATTTATGTTTCTGTTAAGGGCAAACCAATAAAATAAATACACAGACTGGATGTAAAGACCGTGTGTTGGTGCGAGTCGCTTTGGCTAAAGCAGAAGCTATAAATAGATAAAGATTGTTTGACTAAACGAGAAATTTGATTGGTCAGCTCAGGATTTCCGTAATTGACTACGTGCTAGAATGCCGGACGTTCTGCATATTTTTTTTTCAATTTGGAATTCTTGCCTCCGGACCTGGGAATGTTCCGGGTGTCTGGGGAAACATTGAGACAGAAGCCAAAGCTTCCCCACATATTTCGTAACTGCCAATCAGCGGCCAATCACAAAACATCTTGCTCAGTCTTCTGCTTCAATCCAACCAACTGAAAATCTTAAAAACCTTTTTGTCTGCTGGTCATGGGCTGGTCATGGGTGCGGATTTGCAGGTTTGTGACTAGATGTGTAGCAACACAACTCCCAATCAAAATTCTCATACCGTGCGCTGCTCTAAGCACACGGTTAAAACTCACTCACTCACTCACTCACTCACTCACTCACTCACTCACTCACTCACTCACTCACTCACTCACTCACTCACTCATCTTCTTACCCACTTATTCCCGAATCCGGGGTCACGGGGGTCTGCTGCGCGTATCCCAGCAAACATAGGGCGAGAGGCGGGGGATACACCCTGGACGGGTCACCAGTCCATCTCAGGGCAACGGTTAAAACTCAACAAATATAGATATATATATATATATATATATAATCATTGAAAAAAAAATGACACTATAAATTCGTGATGTTTTTAGAGAAAACAATTATTTCTTATTATTTCCTCCTTATGTAGTTTTGGTATTAAGACTGAAACTGCTGCACTGGTGGATGGATCCTGATTAATAAAGCGCTATCTGATGCCGGATTAAGTGCTGTTACAGTCATGACGAACCATGAAAGCCGAGTCAATGGTCTAAATGAATTACCTCAAGGTTTTCACAGCCTTCAGAGTGACGATGACGTGGGATTCCGCACTGGCGTCTACGTGGGCTTGATAATGGAAAGTTTGATTTCCCCAAATTCAAATATTTTATTGAAATATTTTCCGGAACAGGAACAGAATAATACAAAACGGTCCTATCAGAAACACCTTGGTTCAGCCTCTAACCTATTAAATACCCCCCCCCCTTCATCCTCGCTAGCCCCATTCATTCATCTTCTTACTCGCCTATTCCTAATTCGGGGTCACGTGGACTGTAGGAGGAAACCAGAGTACCCAGAGAAACCTCAGATAAGTGCAGGGACAATATGCAAACTCGGCGCTGAAAGACCCCCAGCAAACCTGGGAGTCAAACCTGGGACCTTACTGCTGTGAAGTGACCATGCTAATCACTATGCCAGTCCAGAAATATACAGTAAAGTTATCATTATTAGGTTTGTTCAGTAAATAGTAAGTGGGCGTGGGTGAGTATTGAGTTTGGCTTTTGTTTGCTGATTATGGTTTTTTGTTAGCAGGTTCTTACGTTTACGAGGACGTTTTTCTTTAACATGCTGTTTCTTCTGGCTGGTTAAATCTTTTCTTTGTTGTTAGTCTTGCTTGTGTGTATCCACTCGTTCGCCGTTTGTTTTTTGTTTGTTATGACGCTTTTGGTTTGCTTCCTCTGAGTTAGCGCTATCCTTGCTTGCTAATTTCCTGTTTATTATTAGTTCAGAAAAGTGCCTATAGTTTGTATAATACTTTTATTACATGAAAGACCAGTCTGAAAAGTAAAGACTGTGAATCTGGAAAGGCAACCGACTCGCAACTCGACTGTAAACAGATCCGGTATAAACGCAGCGTTATTGGATTACAGATGATGGGGTGGAAAGGATGAATGTTATTGGCTGATGTAATTACCATTGAGCATAAGCAGGCCGTCAGCGCCAGGATGTGAGCATCCCATGCGGCCTGAGCATGAGAAAGAGAGAAATAGAAAGAGAGAGACAAACATGAAGCGCTACTGTAAATGAAACACTACAACAAGCCCCATGATGTATTGGATACAAAAAAAATTATCAATAAAATAACAAAAAATTTATTTATTTCTAACAGTAATTAGTATTTGTATAAATTTGTGTAAATGTGAGGTGGTGCGGTAGTTTAGTGGATAGCACGGTCGCCTCACAACAGGAAGGTCCGGGGTTCGAATCCCGGGCCAGGGATCGTTCTGTGCTGTGTTTGCATGTTCTTCCCGCGCTTGCGTGGGTTTCCCTGGGTACTCTGGTTTCCTCCCACAGTCCAAAAAACATTAGGTTGATTGGTGAGTCTTAATTGTCCATAGGAGTGAATGTGTGTGTGAATGGTTGTTTGTCTATGTGTTGCCCTGAGATGGACTGGCGACTTGTCCAGGGTGTACCCCCACCTCTCGCCCTATGTGTGCTGGGATAGGCGCAGCAGACCCCGGTGACCCTGAATTACCGAATAAGCGGGTAAAAAGATGAATGAATGAATGAATGAATGTGTAAATGTGTATGTGGGATTTCTCTATGTCTGCTTAAAGATAATGCCTATTATAAGTGCTATAATAAAGAACGAAGAAATAGAGCTGCCACACCCAGACAACACACACAAACGCGATAAGCAAGACAAGATTTTTTCCAGTCCTAGACAAATATTTAACATTGGACAAATGCCAGTGAAGCCAACAATAGCAAAAAAATATCTTTTTTTTTTCAATTTCGTCCACAGCCAATAAAATCAATGAAGATTAGCAGCGTGTAGAAATGTTTGTGTCTTATATTCTGTAATGCTTTTTGTTTACAGTAACCACACAAAAGCTAGAGAAAAATTAAATAAAGATCGGGAAATCAGGAAATAAGGTAGGTAGGTAGGAAGCCGTAAATAAAATGCAGGAAGTAGAAAGCAGGAAATAAAATGCAATTAGTAGGAAGCAGGAAATAAAATATAGGAATCAGAAAACAGGAAATAAATGCAGGCGGTAGGAGGCCAAACATAAAATGCCGGAAGTAGTAAGCAGGTGTCTTACCTTTCAGCGGGTCTTGCTCGGCTCGGATGATGTCGATCAGTGAGCTCTCCAGCGAGTGCATGTTGAGACTGTCGTACATTCTGCTGCGCTCCTGAGATGGAACAAATGATAAAATAAAATGGAATTAGTCAGAGCGCTCTGTTCTATTTTTATATCTTGTAATAGCAGTAAAGGTAAACACACCTTAACCTTTATCCCACCATTAGTGTTTAACACTCCCCCACTCCACCCCCACTACTACAAGGTTTCTACCTCTGACATTGTCTATAAAACAAATGAGGGGTGCTACCACCCACATTGAGAAACATTAGTCCAAAACTTAACCTGGTGAATTTTCTCAGAATTATATAACACTGATGGAAGGAGTCTCCAGTCCCAGTGCCAATAAATATAACTATATTGAAATGGATATTAAAAAGGGTGACACGTCATGTATCTTCATAAATAAAAAAATAACAAATTAAATAATACAATGTTATAGCTCAAATTATTTGGCACATAATAAACCATCCACATCAAACTCCAAGTGGATTCCTGGTGCATGCTGGGTATCTGTGCCTTCTCCTGTGCTTGCTCTGGATTCCATGACTCATTTGTTTATAACCGGGACTGAAGTGGATCCCCTTTATGCTTTATTCCTGTAAAATTCTGGAACATTGACCTTATGGACAGTAACAGTGTGTGTGTGTGTGTGTGTGTGTGTGTGTGTGTGTGTGTGTGTGTGTGTGTGTGTGTGCTGGAAAACATCTCTTTCTGCTTTGCTATAACTGTCAGAAAGGCATTTTGACAAAAGCAATGTTTACAACAACACACACACACACACACGCACACGCACACACACGCACGCACGCACACACACACACACACACACACACACACGCACGCACACACTAACACACACTAACACACACACACTACTAGCCGTCTGTATTCGGAAACATATGCAACGTGTCATAGGTGACTGTAAATAACTAAGTTCCTGACCTGCTTCCTGCATTTCATCAGTTCTGCTCTTCAGATTCAAACTTGGCTCTGGATCTCTTTACAACTGGCAAAGGCACGATTACATCTCAGGATATGGATGAGAGCAGACTGTGTACCTCAGTGGTGACCAGAACGCTGTGAGATCAACCCCCAGTACATTTAAGTTTGGCTGCTGGAACCTTAAGGAAAGTGATTAACCCTTAACTGCTTGGTTGAACCATTTTAAACCATTTTTATTCAGCCTTGATGATAGCTTATCTGAGACAATCCAGAAAGATTACTACAATCCCAATGCCAAAATCACTAGTGTGACGTCTTCACCGTCCATTAATTACCATCTGTTGCGATGACTTTTGGCATGCTTTGTTGTCCGGGTACTATAGTCTCCTCCCACAGTCCAAAAAGACGTACATTAGGATGATTATTGAGTCTAAATTGCCCTTTGAGGTAGTGCGTGTGTGTGTTATTGTTTGTCTAAATGGCCCCCGTGGCCCTGCGATGAATTGGCAAACTGTACTAGGTATATCCCCGCCTATTGCACTATGTGCGCTTGGATAGGCTCCAGCATTAAAGGATGAATGAATGAATGAATGAATGAATGAATGAATGAATGAATGAATGAAGTTTTGCTGACGGCGATTTGAGGACAGTCCGAGACTCATGTTTTTATTATTGTCGGCTTTTAAACCATCTGGATTATGGAATAGTTTACAGTTTGCCAGCAAGAAAGAAAGAAAGAAAGAAAGGAAGGAAGAAAGAAAGGACACCAGGCATGTGCAGATTTGCAGAGCGCGGGTATTTTAAAATATTTCTATTTTTTTTATTTTCTTTTTTATGTCCTTCAACTGCTCCCGTCAGGGGTTGCTACAGCAGATCACTCCTGTGATCCGCACATTCGACTTGGCGGGGTTTTTACACTGGATGCCCTTCCTAATGCAACCCTCCCATTTATCCAGGCTTGGGACCGGGACTAAGTCTATGTGTGTCAATGAACGGGTATATGTTCATATATTTTCATACATAAGGTGCACCAGGTTATAAAGCGCATTAAGAAGTGATGTAGAGATGATTTCTTAAAAAGTGCACGTCCCAGAAGAAACATTGATTAAGATACCGGAGAGAGAGAGAGAGAGAGAGAGAGAGAGAGAGAGAGAGAGAGAGAGAGAGAGCGAGAGAACCCAGCGACGAACAGGGTGTCTGCAAAGCGCAATCGTTGTGACATCATGTACAGCAGTGTACATGAGCAAGAGATTCCTAGGGTCAATATAAAGAATCTGAAGCAGCTCAATAATGTAATCATAACGATGACACACCACAGGCAACCCTGTGCTTTTTTTTTATCTGAGGTTGGTGGTCTGCTTAATACCAAGGGTTGAGTACTTATTGCAACCAAAATGTACTAAAAGCGAATCAGAGTGCAGATAGTGGCCCTGTCCCAGTACCGACATCGTGGTTGGTTTGCCTACTGAAACTTTCTAAAATGTGGCTGTTTTTGTCTAGAACAAAAGATTCCGACAACATGACATGCAATAAATGTCTTTCAACAATTGTGTGTAACATTAAAGGTAGAATTTTTGTTTGGATGAGAATTTTCACATGCATTGTGAAATGGTTCAAATGTAAATGAGGAAGGCTTTTCTCTTACCACACACACACACACACACACACACACACACACACACACACACACACACACACACACACACACACACACAC
>JAOTRA010000014.1:7154582-7174202 GCA_026260255.1 Pseudolaguvia tuberculata | reverse complement strand
GTGTGTGTGTGTGTGTGTGTGTGTGTGTGTGTGTGTGTGTGTGTGTGTGTGTGTGTGTGTGTGTGTGTGTGTTATATAGCACTTACAATGCTGATTAATAGGTCACTGCTTTTAAAGTTAGATTAAGAAGAAAGAACTGGAAAGATGAAGATGAAACCCAATCAATGGTCACTTTCATAGCAAAGGTCAATCGATAAATTTTTGTTGTCCAACAGGCAAAAACTATTTGGCTTATAAATTCTACTTTAGTAAATGTTTATCTCCATATTGGAAAGTATTTATTTATTTATTTGCTTAGATTTACCTGTTGTATATGATAGGCCAAAGTATCATTAGGGTAACATTATATAATTACCTCATCGTACAGCTTCCACCGCATTTTCAGACATACCATCAAAATACCAACCTTTTTCTTAATGGATAAAAAAGGCAAGGACACAAAAGAGATGAAGACAAAGAACAAGAAAAGAAGACGTGGGAATTTTCCCTCTTTCTCTCTCCTTATTTGCCCCTAATTGACTTTTTTATTCACTCACTGAGGCCCAGTTAGTGGCTTCATTCCAAACACAGTTCTACTACCTACATTGGTGTACTACAGAGATAAGGTCCGAAAATGGCTTCCGCAGCCTATGTGACTGGAGACATTCTGTTTGGAATTCCTGTTGTATCTCAGGAGTTGTGTGTTGTATTACCTGCAGCTGCAAGGGGGTAGTGGTGGTAGTGGTGGTGGTGGTGGGGGCTCAACCCTTCCGTTTACAGTAAACAGTTACGGGGGGATCCCCAGACTTCCACGAACACCCTTTAATAAAGCAAAGTATACAGAAGGAATGCTGACTAATCTCCATTACGGTTTCTCTAAACTGCAGCTCTTCAAGGCATGTCAAGTTCAAGAACGCAAAAGAACACCAGTTACAGACATTTCCTGGTTCTTGGTTTGAGTCTCAGTCTCCTTAGATCTTCGGTGGCCTGAGGGGCCTTACTGCCAAAATATTCTTGATGAATGAATCTAATGGAGCTGAAGTTCTGCGTATTTTTCAGAAAGAAAATATCAACTTTATTAGAAAGAAATCGTCCCAATGCTAAACAGTTTTTATTAAACAAAAGTTCTAATTAAAGATGACAGCGGGAAAAAAGACTTTTCTAGTTGTTTGCCTTGATGGTGGCTGAAGAAAATGTTCCACTTAAAAAACTGGCATTTAACCATGGAAAAGATTTTTTTGCTAACTTGCAAGAAGAATTTATGCACAATTAATAACAAGATCAAACTATATATATATATATATACAGGGTTTTTTCCTGAAATGTTTGTGTTTTCCTGTAGAAATGAGGTTGTGGTGATGTTTGTGTGTTTTCACATTAAACGAATCACTAAAGATTCATTCACTAAACCATCTAGTAGAAACTGAGTTACATTCAGTATCATTCATTCATTCATTCATTCATTCATTCATTCATTCATTCATCTTCTAAACGGCTTGTTTCTGCTGTAGTCTATCAAAGGACAGAGGTACAACCAGGACAGGTCACCAGTCCAACCCAGGGACATATACATAAACAAACAACCACACAAACGTTCACTCCTATGAGCAATTTAGAATCACCAATCAACTTAATGTTTTTGGAGTGGGAGAAAACCAGAGTACCCGGAGGAAACCCACTCAAGCGCAGGGAGAACATGCAAATTCCCAAGCTAACCATTGTTTGGTAAGGATCGAAATGAACTTGCAAGTAAACTTATATTCTATTAATTAAGAATATATACTCTAAACATTTTATTTCTAAAGTCCGAAGCCAGCAACGGATTTAGATTGTTTCTTTTGGTAGATGGAGTTTGAGTAATGATGTGTGTGTGTGTGTGTGTGTGTGTGTGTGTGTGTGTGTGTGTGTGTGTGTGCGCGCAAAGTGGGCAGGCTCAAGAGAGTGGCTTTTGCGAGCGCGGATCCAGAGCTCGTCAGCTTCTGTCCTCTTTCACTTCAGTTCAGTTTACTCGGAGTCTGAATTACAGAGGGAGGCAGGGAAAAAAACCAGGATAACCAGAACACCCCCTCCCCCTCCTCTGTTTCTCAGTGTAGAGTCCGAAGCGACCGCACATCCCGTCAGAAACGCAAGCAGCGCGCACCGCACCGCAACGCACGCAACGCACCGCAACGCAACGCAACGCAACGCAACGCAGTCACTCCGGTGCGTAAATTAGATCGGAGGAATCTACTGCACAAGAACATCAGGACCAACTTTTCTTCTCCAAACTCTTCTGTGTTTCCGTTGCTTGTTTCTTTGAAGAGTTGAAGTTCTGCGCTTCCGGAGGAGACAAAAACTAACTAGACTTTTTTTTACATTTAATTCTGGGAACAGATCTAACATCCAGAGTCCAAGCAAGAAGGTAACGTGTTTTTTTAAAAGGATTTAATGCGCCGTGTTGTCCTTTTGCAAAACTTTGTCCAGTTTTAATTTTTAGAAATATAGTTGCATATTGATGTCCTGCCTTAAAATAACGAGGACAAAAGTTGCCCGGTTGACAGAAGGACAATACGCGGGTTAATCTCAACTAGACAGTCGCGATGATGATGATGATGATGATGATGATTGCTATTATTACTATTACTATTATTATTATTATTATTATTATTATTATTATTATTATTAGGCGTAGACGGTGGTGTAGTGTTAGCACAGTCGCCTACTACAAGTCACCTACTACAAGAAGGTGCCGGGTTCGATTCCCGGGCAGGGGATATTTCTGTGCGGAGTTTCTCCCCGTGCTAGCGTGTTTTTTTTTTCTGGTTTTTCAGTCATCTCCCTCAGTCCAAAAAACATGTCTATTGGTTAGTGATTCTAAATTACCCATAGGCGTGAACATGTGAGTGGTTGTTTGTCTATGTGTGGCCCTGTGATGGACTGGCGATCTGTCCAGGGTGTATTCCTGTCTATCTCCCTATGTGCACTGGGATAGGCTCAAGCAAACCCCCGTAAACCCAAATTAGGAAAAAAGCGAGTAAAAAGAGGAATTATTATTATTATTATTATTATTATTATTATTATTATTATTATTATCATTATTATTATTATTATTATTATTATTATCATCACATATTTGTATGCATGAATCATCAAGGGATAGGTGCAACTTTATTTGCAACGTGAAAATGAAAGCTTCACATTTAAAGTATTTGGCAGAAGCACTTGTTCAGATCGGTTCTTGTTCAGGGGTCCAGCCGTGGTAACTCAGGTAGCACTGGGAATCGAACCTTGTTGTTTCCTTCTATTTAAAGCTTTTTTTAAATTTTAACATGGTTTTGCATTTTCCGTCTCGTAAAACTGTTCCTTTACTAGGGAAACTTTGTGCATGAAAAAAGGGTAGAAAATAACCCGGGACTCTCCGAGCATTAAACGGTTCCCTTTGAAACTCGTGCCAGAGCGCGAGGGAAACTGGGGGCTTTTTTCCGTCTCTTGCGGTTTTTACAACTCCGCTTCCATCAAGACCGAGCTCGCACGCGCTTTTAATTTAGTCTCCGTGCACCAGAGTTGTGGTTTTAGAAGTGAGGGATCCGGTTTAAACCGTTGGAAATGAAAGGGAAGAAAAAGAAAAAGGAAAAGAATACAGGTGAAACGGGACGCACGCGGACCAGCGTTCTGAAAGGAACCGCTTTGCGCGCGAGGCTTTAGTTCAGTGTCTCGCGCGCTCTGATCATAGGCGCTCTGACAGGACGGTTAACGCCACAAACCGCGACGCCTCGTCCGGAGATCATTTTCCACACTATTTCAGTTATTTAAAACATTTTACTTGTTGTTATTTATATTTTCCCCTTAACACGATGTAAACAAACAAACAAACAAAACAGATTTTTGATAGAAACTACTAAAGTCAAACCGAGGGAAGTAACCGAAGCTTTTATTTTTAAAACCTGGCTAGCATCGCATGCTAACTGGTGTTAATTCGGGTTCTCGGGGTCTGCTGCAGCCTAACCCAGCGCACATAGGGGGCCAGTCCATCTCAGGGCCACACAAAGACAAACAACCGCACACACACACTCACATTCCCTCCTATGGGCAATTTACACTCAACAATCAACCTAATGTACATGTGGGAGGAAACCGCAGTACCCGGAGGAAACATAAGGATCCCCGGCCCTGGCATCGAACCCGGGACGTTGTAAGGTTTTTGTGTTAACCACCACGCTGCCTCAAATTAAGGTTAATTCACAGTTTAATTGAATATTTTTACTGTTTGTAAAATAATAATATATATTTAGAAATAATTAGAAACAATTAAAAAAGTGTCAGCCAGGGTTGCCAGATATATCAATGTTTACAGTGTATTGGAAATGCATATATAATTTAAATAATAATTCTTATCCAGAGCAACTTTCCTTTTACCTTATTCGTAAAACTGAGCATAAACTAGAGGTAACTCCTAATGTCTGTGCTGGGGATCAAACCCACAACCTTCTGGTTAGCAGCCTGATACCTTATTGCGCTACCTAGATACCCTTAAAAAAAATCTTGATACGGCATTATAGAGGAACTTTATTAAGCTAAATAAAAGAAAATGAACAAGAACTGGTGTAATGCTGACAATACACAATACACCGTTGCCATTAAACCCTGAACCTTCCTCATTAGAACTAAGTACAGACTACCGTTCCATTCCTCCAGCTGGATTAAAGACGTGGGTAATTCCGGGTTTTGCACTATGGAAAGAAAAGTTAATGACCTGTAGGTAAAAGTCCCGTCTTTATCTAGGAAGTTTCGATGCGTGTATATATGTTGAGGTTTGGCATCGTTTCGGGGGAAGTGGTATCCTTGTGGTTAAGACGTTGGACAGCTGGTCAAAAAATCACGGCTTCACTGTCCACCACCACCACCACCACCACCAAGTTGCTGCTGCTGTTGAATCCGTACAAAAGGCTCTAATTTTCAACCTCTTAGATGGAGTTGAAAAAGTGCAAACAGATAAATGCATGTTTCTCCAGCAGACCCCCGTGACCCTGACATAAGGAATAAGCGGGTTAGAATGAATGAATGTTGTTGTTAGTGTAAAAGGTAATTATTTCATTTTATTAGTTAGCTCTTAGTACTAAAGGAAATAATGAAGGAACTAATACTAGTTGAAGTTATTTATTTGCCTGCCTGACCTGCCCTGGTAAAAGTGATAGTTTCTCTTCACTCTGTAAAGAAAAGCAAAATAAGAAGAGAGGATGTGAATAAGTGTATTTAACAATGGGGCCAAGTCATTGTTCCTGCGTTCTCTCTCTCTCTCTCTCTCTCTCTCTCTCTCTCTCTCTCTGTGTCTCTTTTATGCTCTTTCTCAGAGATGCAATGAAAAGTGGAACAAAAGTGTGAAAATGGGCATGGCCTATGTCACATAGCGTATCTAAACCCTCCATTTGCATATGAAAACTGCTGTGCAAAAAGAATCCTGCCACTGTTGCAATGGCTGTGTGTGTGTCCGGCAAGTGTGCCGGGACGCCGTCGGTATGCAGTGCCTGTTTGGGTCGCTATTTGGGTCGCGTTGCTCCCCAGGTCTCTGTGTTCTATAGGTACAAAATCAGGGGTTTCCCACTTGCTCCTTTTCACTGTCTTACCCCCTCATTTCCATACCTGTTCAGTTCGTAACCCTGCTGCTGCTGCTGCTGCTGCTGCTGCTGCATATTCCCTCTGGAATGCTCTTTCCCAGCAGGTTCCATACAAACAGCTCAGCTTACGATTCTCACACACTCTTTGAACGGTGCCTCTGTACACTCTGGGTGGAAACACGGAAAAGGCGGTCATGGGCCGAATTCCCACTGCGCCTTCTTGTCACTTTGGGTCTTGAGATGTTGATGTGTAGCGAGCTTTCACTCGAGGCTAAAGTGACTAAGACCCAATTTAGAGCCAGGAAATGCTGAGTTATGCAGAACTGAAGTTTGGCAGGATTTTTAGAACTCAAACATCTCTCTCAATTTACTTTTCTCCTTTTAAACAAAAACCCGATTCCACCATTGTTTCACACTTGTTTCACACTTTTCACACTTTTAATATTGATGATGGAGTAGCACATCATTTTCATAATGTTGGACTAGCTGAAATACAACCTTAAGCACTGAGCTTCTTTCTGACGATTGTCACACGTCTTATCCCATTTGACTCATTTGGAACTGAATGTAATTTTATTCACACACACTAGGGTGCAGGACAATGAGATGAGTGAAGGATATAGTCACTCTGTATCTAAAGTGAGTCTGAACCTAGATTGGATCTGACACACTGATGGGGTTTTTGCTGTGAATGTGTGAGACAATGAGGACACAGCTTGTCTTACAGTGGGCCACCAACCTGTCTGTGATCGAATAACTTGGCAACCTATACTTGCTATGTGAATGTCAGTGTTGGGTCGGTATCGGGTATCGGCTGGTGCCTGGAGATCTGATATTGGTATTGTATTAAAAATGGAATGGGACCGTTACCACCGCCATATGTCAATGTTGTCTTCTCTTCCACCTCTACATAAATAACTCTGCACTGTACAGATTGAGATAAGCTGTAAGTTGTTCTTTTCCTCATCAAGGGTGTAACCTTGTACCTTTAAGCTATATGTTTTACTTGGTTATCTACTTTAAATAATTAATATTTAAAAAAAACCTCTAACCTCTGTTCATGTTTTCAGGTGAATTGTATATGTTAAGTGTACAACTTTATCCCAGTGACACTTTAGTATTATTTTCCTAAAGATTGTATGCTGCTCTACACCCTTTACAATTTGTCTGGATTATCATTTGGTTAAATTTTCCCTCTGAACAGATACCTGTGAACATCCATGAAGATCTATGGATTTCAGCGCAGTGCTTTGTGTCATATTCATCACCCCTGTGCTGTTTGAGGCTTACATGTAAGAAGCCTCACCAAACTCTCTCTAAGTTTAGCTTCTGCAAATGCTGTCCTGAGCACTGGCCAAGAAAGACTAACAGCACAGCCTTCCAGTGGTGTCTCTGAAGCTTAGCTTTACCCATCATTCTCTCTAGCTAGTGTGTGTGATTTGGCTGCCCATGTGGAGTGGTGCCGCTTGGGTTTGGCAGTTAAGTTGAAATCGACCCAGAGCCCTTAAGTGAGAGACTGGGAGCAGCGATTACTGTTCCGATGCCAACTTTTCAAATCCTGTTGCATCCCAGCATGGCAATAATGATTAACCTCATTACCCAGATTCGTAATTTAGATCATTTCAGCACAATAGTCTTCGAATGCTAGACAAACCTGATATTTTGTTCCATTCTTTCCTTCTATATCTTATGGAATTTCATGTGCTGTGGCCATGTAATATTTTCCTGCACACATTCCAAAGTGTAGATTGCGATCAGTGTCGTAGAAAAATATTGTCTCAATAGCAAGTTTTATGCCAAGTTGCTTTCGTCTTTTTTTTCCTCTGTTTTTTTCTCTCTTTCACTTCACTGCAGCTGCACGTGTGTTGTGTGCGTTATAACGCACACCCTGAGCTGTGAATATACATTCTGTATGAATAACACACACACATGTTAGTAATGATGGCTTTCTGGCATTTGTGGGCAGCACTACTGGAGTGTGATTGGCATGTGGAAATGCCAGTGCGCTTCTGCATCAATTTTGCTGCTTCTGTGCATGTTTTTAACATGTGCTCTTCATCTGTGTGTATGTGTGTGTACATATTCTGACAACCTGTTAGGAATAACCAGTCTCCAGTGAATAACTTCACTAAACCGATTCAGGTTAAAAGGCTTTTTACAGCACATTAACACTGCTCATACTCAAAACTCAAGCGAATGACGTAAAACAACGTCATTTTAAGATGATTGAATCTTTTTTTAAAAATGCAGCTCATGACTGATCACGTAAAAACAATTAATGACTGTGTGTGTTTACAGCTTTGAACAATTGCACATGGTCACTTAGAGACCAAATAGGTTTTTGTTCTGAAAAAAATTTATTTCAATGTGACTTAATGACTGCAAATGACACTATTAGCAATGGGAACCAATCATTCATGTTCTAGTTTCTGCACAGCTGGTGAGGAGTAATTGTAATCTGTAAGTCTTTTCTCTTTGATGGTCGCAGTAGATCAGAGAAAAAGTTGTGTAATTGCAATTTTTATTTAGATTTAGCATTTATGTCAGCGATTAAGAGGGGACAAGTAATGGTCATGAAAACACTATGGGCCATTTCTGGGTTCAGGGAGTTTAAGCTGTTTGGAAGTATCCTCTTTTAATCCTCCAGCCGACCTCATAACACGCAGACGCACACAGAAACACACGCAGTTAGTTCGTTTGTCACGCATAGCGTTTTTATCCGACTGATAGGTTACAAAAAGGTCTTGTTCCTGCGATATATTAGAGAACATATAAATAAAAAAAAGCAGTAAAACAAGGTTGACACGATCGTGGTCGGCTCTGCCTTCAAATTATCCTCTCACAAATTATGATCAGACATTTTCCCTGGCTCTAATTAAACATTAAGCCTTATTTGTTCCAGATGGAGTTGTTTTCAAGTTTAATTTTAGCAAGAGAATGCCCTCCATTGTGGGAAAGGAGACTATATCTAGGGAATTTGACAAAATCCTATCCCATTTAATCTTCTCACGTTCTATCACAGTGTCAGAATTCAAAGTGATTGATAGTTTATTTTCTTAAACTAGAACTTCTGAAACACAGAGTTCCATAATGCTTTTATAATGTCTTTATTTTAAAGAAGCCAGATCCAACTCAGCTGTTTTATTTTGTATCTCAGGTTCTAAGATTACCAGGACGGCGGTTTGATTAAGGCGTTGAACTTAAAGTGCATTTCAGGTTAGAGACACCAGTAAATTGGTGTATAATAAAAATAATTTTGTCATCAAAATCTACTTAAAAATATATAATTGAGGTTTCTGGAGTCGTTTGCAAGCAAATTGAGACTGAGTGAGAACATTTTATCTTCAGCATTCTATGTTGAACTGGCCTAAAGTGAACATTAGGTGAGAAGTGGCGGCTTGGTGGTTAAGGTGTTGGACTAACACCAGAAAGATCGGGGTTCGATTCCCAGCACACCAAGCCACCACTGTGGGTCCCTGAGCAAAACCCTTCACCCCCAATTTCTCAGTTGTAAGTCAGGACGTCTGCCAGATGCTTAACTGTAACTGTAACATTAAACACCACTGCCTTTTTCCAAAGCAGTGAAGTCCTTTTCCTATGCGCAGAAGATAGCAGCATTCTGTGGTCTCAATGTCCTGACACACGAGTTTGTCCACCAATAAATGACAAAAATAAATTGCAAGTTAAGGAAAACACACTGGCATGCGATCAACCTCAGTAAATGCCAACCAATTTTTCACTGAAATAATGCAGAATATAGCAAATTCATCCCTAATTCCTTCATATATTTCAGATAAATATAATTTCCTCTGGCCCTGCAAATGAATGAATAATCTTCTCTAGATAAGGAGGTCCGCCATACCTGTAAAAAAGTCTACCAAAAGAAGCTTGCTATCTTCTTCATTTAGCAAGCAGAAGTAAGGTTTATTTAAACCCATGGGGACCTTAACCACTCAGCAATCCTTGTGAATACACAAGCTATTGTGTATCAAAGCATCTCTTTTAATCTTAAGGCCAGAGAGTTTAGAACCTTAGAGAGGGTTCAACTTTTTGCTAAAATTGTTTGGTCATTGGAAAGGACTCATTGGACACAGTCTATACATGAAAAACACTGTTCTCTGTAGTGTACACATATTTTACTTATTTTTATAATCATAACTTTGTTCCAATAACGATCACAGTTTCCCCTAAACACTACATCTGTGTAAGCCGATGCAATTCCCAAAGATAAAAAAAACAAATGTCTGGGATAGAAGCAATCAACACAAAGAATATAAGCAAAAAGGGTGTTTAAGAGTATGGGACATTTATAGATGGAATAAATGATGGGTAGGAGAAGAAAGAGCAAAAGAATAAGTAGATCACAGCAAAGAGTGATTGAATGAAGTGGTGGAAAGAATAAATAGAGAATGAAATGGAGGGGGTGGATGAGAGGTCATTAAAAGGACAACGACTTATTCCAACTGCAATAAAGAAGGCAGTAAAGTATCAGAATAATCTACCATCATTAGCCTGATTTTATCAACAGCAATGGGGTGAACCGTTAGCTTGGATCAATGAGACTCAATCAATAGACAGAGGATAGGATATGAGTGACGTGGGTTGGAAACAGAGCAGAGGTGCATGCTGGGTAAAGGGGAAATAAAGTGGACAATAACATATGTTTGTCTTGGATCAGTTGTAGTTTAAAGCAGACAAAAGCCACAGTATCAATTAACCACTTTGATTTTTCTCCTGTTCCTATCAATTATCCAACAAACATGTGTTTGAATTATTTAGAACTTTTTAATAAACCAGAAACCTAAAAAAAAAGGAAGAACAAGATATTCATCACTAAATCCTTTTTCTTTTCCAATTTTGTTTTCAATGATAGTGAAATCATCTGAAAAGTTTTCATTTCTTCCCCATTATTAGATTAGCAAGACTGGTGATTTCTAATGTTTGGGACTGAAGTGTGGCACATGTTCAGAACCTTAAAGACCTGGTACACACAGCTTTAACTTACTTTCTAATAAACTGACATGACAAATGAACAAGTCCGGATGACTGAAGCGCTTCAGAACAAACACAAACAAGCACATGTGCTTCACATCTGTGTGCATGTGAGTTTCATTGCCGGCGACTCCGGTTTTAGATCCGGTGTCAGCTGTCGATGGTGTTGTGTAAAAAAAGGTCCATAAACCAGTTTTTAATTTAAAATCTTACATTAGTAAAGAATTAACACGTTCAATTCCCAGTATGAGGCTTGTAGGGTTGTGTATTTTAATGTGAACACGTGCATTTTACAAGGTTATTTTGTAGAAAAAACACAGATGTACACTGATGCACTTATAATATAAATTAAATTCAGTGAACGTTTTAAAATTTGATTCAGTAAATGAGATTTATTAGAATGTTTGGTCTCTCTTATTTGCAGTATCACATGCAAGGAAATGCTTTGTGACTTACACAAGAAGTACAATAAAAGGTTAAAAAAAAAAAAGTATGATTAAGAAAAGTGCTAGAATAAATACACAATAAAATGAAATGTAAAATAGAATAGAAATTAAAAGAAATTAGTTCAACTAGGCTATAGGCTATAGTATAGGGGCTGTATTGGGTTATTGGGCTGTTGTGCTCTCTAAGAAAATAAATAATACAAACTGTAATGAAAAGTGCTGCAATTAATAAAATGTTTTTAAATACACATCACCAGAGACATATATTAGATGGTTTACTGACAATAATTTATACTGTATTTAACTATTAGTTTGGCCCTGTACATTCATGCCTATTCTCCTTCTGTTTTTCTGTCTGCAGCAGGATGAGGAGAATATTTGGCTGCATTGCAGTGCTGTGGTTGTCTTCATCCTTAAGTGTGTTGGGACAGAAGTTACCCACTCGTGATGAAGGCCTGTTCCAGATGCAGATCCGGGATAAAGCTCTGTTTCATGACTCATCTGTTATTCCTGATGGAGCCGAGATCAGTGGATACCTGTTCAGGGACACACCAAAAAGGTATCTACATAAACGAAACAGTTCAAAATGTTTACATTTATGGTAGAGACTCTAGTGGTTTTGGTAGCTTATACGGTATTTTATTAGCCTGATACTTACATTTTAAACGTTGGATATTGTAATCCAGACAAATAAAATCAATGCCATAACAATAATATTATAGTTTTCATCAATTTTCGCAAGTCACTGCTGTACTGCTGCTCACTATACATAGTTTGCGCATTCACAAATGAAAAAGTGAAAGTATAAGGCAAGCATGCATTCAATCACAATAGTCCTGAGGCATCTGGTTAGCAATTTTGTGAGACCTGCCAAACACACACTGCTTTCAAATACTGGAAAAGCTGAGCTTGACTCCTAATCAAACCTTATAGATGTCCTACACGTTATGTGAAGGTCTTTCACGCATCTCCATGTGTGGACATTCATGTGTGTCCTAATGGAGAATATGGAATCGATTACAACCAGCGCACAGCTGACGAGGGCATAAGGAGGCATGCATTATGGATGAGATGCTGGGAAACATGGGTGTGTGCACATGAATGAAAAGCACTTTTGATGAAGAAGCAGGTGTCTCGAGTGAAAGATGATATGCATTTCTTTTCTCACCCTCTGTCTTCTATATGTAGTGTTGTTTCAAAAACTCATACGACTTTCCCACGTAAACCACATCTGGTCGTGCCAGACCATTTCCATAGTTTTTGTCCTATAGAATATCCTCGGTCCATACTCCATGAGACTAAGCATACAGGTGAAAAACTTGTGCTCGGGTCAGTCAGCAAATGTAGCATAAAATATTCTTCCACATGTTTGACATTGATTAATAAACATCAGAAGTGATTAGAATTATGGGATGGTCGGATGTGCTCACCAAATTTAGAATAAGAACTATAGGAAATGTGAGTAGTGATAGCTCATTATCCAGTCTCCCTTTCAGTAAGTTAATCTAATAAATATTTCATGATGTACTGCCATGACAGCTCTTGTTCAGTAATAGAGTATTAATATGCTGTGAAGTGTTAAAATATTAGCATTATAAGATCGATAATGCCAGTGCTCAGGGATTGTTGCTCAGGGATTGCTGTCGCTAGATTAGAGGAACATATTTAAAGTCACTGTCTTCTGTAAGAGTGTATATATAAATCTGCAGGACATTATTGTTATGGAATTTCATAACTTCATGACAGTCATCTGTTTGTCCGTTATCCTGTTAAGACAAGGCCTGGAAGCTGTGGACTTGTAGATCAGGAAGTGTCCTATTCCAGATAAGCCAAAAGGTCATCAAACATAAAACAGGTTCAACTGAGGATCTCAATCTGTTGCTTATTTTGTCAGCTAGTTAATGAATAAGCTTGAACATGGATAGTCTAGTAATGCTAATCCATACGTAATGGAAAGAAAAGAAGAGAAACGTTTTGTTCAACTGTTCCTCAGATTTCATCACAAATATTGGAGCTGTCATCTAAATGTGACCACATGTTTTTCCGCTGTATTGAAAGGCATATGCTGATTAGTCCTGAACACCGTTGTTACTTTTGCAGGTACTATTTTGTGGTGGAGGAGGACAATACGCCACTGTCAGTGACGATAACTCCATGTGATGCTCCTCTTGAGTGGAGGCTAACACTGCAGGAGCTGCCAGAGGAGGCCAGTGGAGAGGCATCAGGTAACCACAGTCTGTTTTGACAGTGTAGATGGAAGTATCGGCTCAACATATGTGCTAGAGCAACAGCCAAATGGAGAGTCAATAATGGGGTCTTTAGCTATCACCAATCGATACAGATTATGGCCTAATGCTCACTTATATACCTCCTTCCTATCCGTCTCCGGATAGAAGATCAGACAGAATTAAAATTAGACATTCAATCCTTATTAAAGTGCAGAACAGTGTGTCCTGGATAGCTTTGCCAATGACATCTTTTCATATGCTGCATCGTCTTTAGATGGCAAAGTCAGAGAATATTCTCTTAGTTTAGGTTTCATTTGTGACCATTAAGCTGAAAAGTGAATCTGATGACTTTAAATAACCAACCAGCAAATGACTTTCAATGAATCGCCTACAGAGATCAGGTAAAAATAGTTACGGATTGATTTTAAACAAATAGTAGAAAGACTGTTTCAAAAGGGACTGTTTGTCTTCAGTGCATAACCATAAATCTGGATAAATATTTGTAAATATTTGTCGTCTGTGAGGTGATGTTTTACAGAGTAGTCTCTAGGTAGGATTTGCGTATATATATATATATATATATATGTGTGAATGGGTGCCATTTTGGTCTCAGGGCACTTGATGTGCTAATAAACTTCAAAGAAAAAGGAAAATTAGAAAGTCATACATTTAACCAGATTTAGTAGTAAAGCTATATTTCTTTACTTTTTTACTATTAGCATCGTTGTTGCGCATGTTCTCATTGTGTTGTTGTTCTTCTCCGCCTTTGGGTCTGTACTCTCTGATCTCATGCCTTCTCCATTTTCTGCCCTCTCTGCCCATCTGGAGCATATCTGAAAATGCAAATAGTTCCACAACACATCAGACCTGGTTTAGAGGATTAAACTGAGAGAGATAGAATAATTAGAGAATGAGAGATTGAGATTATCAGCATGGATTTGAAAGGACTGTCTGTTTGGCATCTGTGTTTTGTTTCTAGTTGAGTATAAAAGACATCCATGTGTGTGTGAATCCATAATGTGATCAGCATGTGTGTGTGTGTGTGTGTGTGTGTGTGTGTGTGTGTGTGTGTTTGTGTGTGTGAATATGTGTGTGTACCAGAGAACTTCTCATCCCTTTTTTTATTAATTTATTAAATCGATTTCACTCAAGGATGTGGCAGCTTATTTTATATCATTAGAATTTCTACATTTCAGTTTAGTTTAAGACCAGATTTTGGCACTGATCCTAAGGGAGCAACATTCATCATCATAATCATCCTCATCCTCATCAGCAGACCTTATGCACCTCCAAACTCAGAAGACAGAATATTTCCAAGGGAATGGCATCTTGGTGCATGCTGTCTGTTAATTTGACAGAAAAATATTTTGCTTTCTTACTCTGCTTTCAGAAGAAGCCTTGGATTGTGGTCTTGAGACAGACTACAAGGAGTCTCTGTGTGTCAGTAGAGTTTTTTGAGGAAGGTAGAGTGAACCATGTGCTCTGATGTTGAGCAGTATTTGGAGAGAAAACACTGCAGCTAGTTGGCATGAATGACTTATAATGCTTTAAAGCGCAGGACAGTCAGGATGATATCCTCAAGACTGACAGAAAATAACAAAAACTCTTCTTTAAGATGCAGGTGGATTTCTGTTGTACCTGTTAATTTCAGGAGAAGGAGGGAAGGAATGTTAATGATCAAGTGAATTTTTAGTCAGTCTGGGGGGGAGTCTGGTACGGTTAAAGAAATTATGGGTACTTGAATTGTAGACATCTGTAGGCATCTCTTTTTTTCTGAGAAGTGTTTTGGTAAAGTGTGGATCCTCAAATGTTTCCTTGTAATTCCTCCAAAACCTTATCCAGATTTGTTTGTGTTTGCTAGGAGAGCCAGAGCCTCTGGAACAGCAGAAGCAGCAGTTGACGGCCAGCGAAGGCACAGACCTTTTCTCTTACAAAGGCAACGACGTAGAGTCATTTGTCTCCACCAGCTCACCCTCAGGTCTTTACCAGCTGGACATTCTTTCCACAGAAAAAGACAGCAGCTTGAAGATCTATGCCACCACCACACCAGAATCAGACCAGCCCTACCCAGATCTGCCTTATGACCCAAGAGTAGATGTCACCAGCCTGGGTCGTACTACCGTCACACTGGCCTGGAAGCCCACCCCTACTGGATCACGAATGGGCCAGCCTATGCACTACTGTGTGGTCGTCAATAAAGAGCACAATTTTAAGAGCCTGTGTGCTGCGGAGGCCAAGATGGACGTGGATGACTCCTTCATGGTAGCACCCAAACCAGGTCTAGACTTCAGCCCTTTTGACTTTGCCCGTTTTGGGTTTACTTCACCAGAGAACGAGCTCACCAAGGACCGGCATCGCGCTTTGAATGCCAATCGAGTGTCAGGTTCTAAGCCATGGCGTTCCCCAGCTGCTAATCCCAAACCCTCAGACATACGCAAAATCTGCATTGGCAACAAAAATATTTTTACTGTGTCTGGGCTAAGGCCAGCCACACAATATTATTTTGATGTGTTTGCCATCAACGTGGCCTCGAACGCCAGTACAGCCTATGTTGGCACCTTTGCTCACACCAAGAATGAAGCTGAGCCCAAGACCGTTGAGCTAAAGGATGGAAAGATGGCTGATATATTTGTGGAGAGGAAGGGTGTCAAACTGCTGAGATTTGCTCCAGTTTCCTCTCATCGGCGTGTTTCTCTTTCTGTGCACTCTTGCCTGGATGCAGTTCATGTTCAGGTACATCGTGATGGTAAACTTGTACTCTCTCAGAACGTGGAAGGAGTCAGAGAATTCCAGCTCCGTGCCAAACCCAAGGCCAAGTACCTTATCCGGGTACGTGGATCTCGCAAAAGCGCTTCAGCTCTAAAGGTCTTAGCAAGCACTCGTGTCGATGCCAAGCGGCCCTTCCCTTCTCTCCCTGAGGATACACGTATCAAAGCCTTTGACAGACTACGCACATGTGAATCTGTCACTGTGGCATGGCTCGGCACACAGGATCGCAACAAATATTGCGTGTACCAACGGGAGGTGCTTGACGGATATGGCGAGGAGCAGCGGCGCCGCCAACGCAACCAATGTGCCGGACCTGAGACTCGTCGCAGGGATGAAAAAGTGCTCTGCAAGTATTTCCACAGCGCAAATCCACACAAAGCTGTAACCACCGAAACCATCACAGGTCTAGAGCCGGGCAAGAGCTACCTTCTCGACGTCTACGCCATCGGACATGGCGGACACTCGGTCAAGTACCAGAGCAAATTGGTGAAAACGAGGAAGTACTGCTAAAACGAAAACAAAAACACATACAAAAAATTCCCACAAAGTAGACTCTGCACAGAAGTAAATATATTATATATATATTATGAGAGGAAAAGTTTATTTAACTGGAAGTGATATTCTACTAAGATGGTTTTTTTTCCTGACTGACTACTTGGTGAGCCTAGTGGCAGAGCTCGAGCTGCTTCTAGAGTGAGAAAGCATCCTGTTCATTCTACACAAGTAAACGAGTGCCGTTAACAAGAGGAATCGTCAGACATTTCGTTTTTCATTGTGTTGTGAGAACGATGGTAAACTCATCTGCATATCGTTGCCGACCCCATCAATCCTCCATTCCGCTCTCTCTCTCTCTCTCTCTCTCTCTCTCTCTTTCTCACTGAGAATTTACTTTACTCACATTTAGACTCGAGTTCTTAAGTTATTTTATACCGCTACATCTTTGTTTTGCTATTTGATCGTTTATGTTTGCTTGTTACTCGTTCTTATTATTCCTCCTATGAAAAAAAAAACAATGTTGTAAAATTCTCAACGAAGTCATGCGGTTTGTCCCTCTGCCTTTGTTTGTATATTATCTCATTCTGTGAGTGAGTCGCTTTGGGATTCTGTAAATGTGCTCTTCTCTGTGTCCGCTCTGCCTATCACATGTACAGAGTGCTTCTGCCAATATTCATGTACATAAAACACTAAATATAGAGGCCAGTAATCCCCCCAGTGTGGCTTCTGGTGTTGTGTTTCTCCCCGGGGATTAATCACTCGCTCATAAAGAGGTGTAGGGATAAAGATCAGCGTCTGTGTCCTTTAAGCCATGTCCGGTTGGATGTGGATTATGGTACATGTCAAGAGGTTTTAAAACGGATAACGGACATCACTGAAAGGAACATTTATCACACGCACTTTGGCACAGTTACAAGTGTAAGCTTATAAACATCGTTATTACTTTATTGCTCATTCCAAGCAAGTGAACGCCGCAGACAAACAGGGTCAAATCTGAAAAGAACGAGTCTTTCTGTTTTCTAGCTCCTCACAACAAGGTAGAACTTTATTCTTCATGTAGATGATCGGCTATGAAACCAGATCCAGTCCAGATGTCGCAGCTTAACTCTCCAAAACTGGAACTGTCAAGACGTTCTGATATTGTACACAACTTTCCCTACAGAACCGCTTAAACCTCAAACAACGTCCGGACCCCATTTTGTTTGGCTCGGTTGCCACATCTGGATCATGGCGTGCTAAAAAAACTGGCTCTTTAGTACATTTACAAACAAATGGACTCACACTTCACTATCAGACATCATGAGTGAGAACATACAGACACCCAAATAAACATCCACATCTAAACCCACACGTTATCACAGGCACTTCACACGATTTCCTAGCTCTACTTTCGGGACCTCGTAAAAGTGACGTGAAAGTCCTTTGTCAGGAAAATCGGGGAAGAACTGCTTAAATCACTGTGTTCTACACACACACACACACACACACACACACACACACACATATCTCTAACCACATGAACACTAACACGCTGTGTCAATTTACGGCACCCGCATGTGATTGTGTTAGTGAAGTGACGAGAACAGAAAAGCCACAACGTTTGGCCGCCAGTTCCTACCAACATCTACCAACACATGACTCAACACATCATACACATGGTCTAAATCCGCAGGGTTTATTTTAGAATCCTGGTTTGAGAATTTGAGGATCCAGGTGTGAATTACAGGGAACTTTTGGACATCACAGGTCAGTCTGTTTGGTCTGGGTGGGGGGACCTTTGGGCTAGTTTTCCAAAGGAAGATTATTAAAACTCATATCATAAAGGTTTCTCTGGGGTTAAAGCGCCTGGTGGTAAACTAACCAATCATAGCATCAGTGTTGGCTCTGGGTTTAAGCCCCCATCACCGTTAGCCTGAGTTGTTAAGCTGAGGACCTGTGTTCAAGCCCTACCACCACCAACCAGCCACTGGTGGGTCCTTGAGCAAGACCTTTGCTGCTCCAGGGGCACTGTATCATGGCTGACCCTGCGCTCTGATACCAGGTTATTTAATAAAATATTTGAATAAAGAATTCCGGGGTTGCAGTGCTAAGCATGGTTGCCTCACAACAAGAAGGTCCCGGGTTCGGGGGGTCTTTCTGTCCAGAGTCTGCATGTTCTCGCCGCACTTGGATAGGTTTCCTCCGGGTACTCCACAGTCCAAAAACATGTACATTAGGTTGATTGGTGATTCTCTATTGCCCATAGGAGTGTGTGAGTGATTGTTCATTTATGTGTAGCCCTGCGATGAACTGGTGACCTGTCCAGGGTCTACCGCTGCCTCTCACCCTTTTTGCAATGGGATAATCTCCAACAGACCCCGCGACCCCAAATTAGGGCAAAAGCGGGTAAGAAGATGAATCCTACTTCAATCTAATTGAAACCAGTGTACCCTGGGTTTTAATTGAGAAAACCCACACAAGTGCTAGGAAAACATGTAAACACCACACAGAAAGATCCCTCTGCCATTGGAATGCATCTACATAGGATACAAACTGAACCAAACCCGCCTTCACACAGAATCCAACACAGTGAGAGCATGAACCACCGACCTTGGAGGAGACCAGGGTGTGAAGTGTAGTGGGATGATGGACGGCTTCAGAAAAACTAATATAAAATAAAAAACCAAGAGAAAGAGAATGGAAGAGAGAGAGGAAGAAAGGCAAGAGTGTGTGTGTGTGAAGAGTGTGAGTGTGTGTGTGTCAGTGTGCGACAAAAAGACCAAAAAAGCCACATTATAAACTAAAAGTGAAAGTTTTGACTGACAGTTGTATAGTTAGGTCAGGGAGTGTGTGTGTGTGTGTGTGTGTGTGTGTGTGTGTGAGTGTGCGCGTGCACTGTGAGGTTACGTTTAGGGTCACTGGCTCCTAATCGTTTCAGCCCTCTTTACAGCAGTGGCGCTGACAGCAGAGTCATCAGAGGTCAGAGGTTGTGGAGGTTGGAGGCAGGACGGTGAGGGCCACACAAAGACCTCTGTTGATATAGCTGCCCTTCTCTCCACATTACACTCACACACACACACACACACACACACACACACACACACACACACACACACACACACACACACACACACACAC
>JAOTRA010000014.1:7048752-7058972 GCA_026260255.1 Pseudolaguvia tuberculata | reverse complement strand
GCTGGGATAGGCACAGCAGACCCCTGTGACCCCGAATTCGGGAATAAGCGGGTAAGAAGATGAATGAATGAATGAATTTTTATATTGTCACATGACTTATGACATCACAGCAGTGTGAAGTTAAAGTGTACTAATGTTTATTTTGGTTGATGATAAACGAGATTTAATTTAATGACAGCTGAACCTTTTCCTTTATAAGTAATAAAAGCTACAATTGATAAGTTTCACAGTGTGACTTTTCGCTGTTTCCGCATATGATGAGTGTTTTTTTCCACAAGCTCATGACTGTTCATCATTCAGTATATTATCAAAAGTTTGAGCATCAAAAATCCAACATCTTCTTCCAGACTGATTTCCATTGTTACTATCGAATGAAGCTCCAGATCTTCTAGTAAAATCATCCAGTCCAGTGTGGGGCTTGAATGTGAGAATCTCTTCATTCAGCTCTAACAGTATTAGTGAGATCAGACACTGATGTCAGGTAAGGAGGTCTGGGGACGGTCAGTCACCATTCCAGTTCATCCCAAAGGGGTTCAGTGGTGGTAAGATCAGGGCTTTGTGTGGAACACTGGTGTTTTTTCACATAATAACCCATGTGGGAAGTGGTATTCAAGTGGTTAAGGTGCTGGACTAATACCAGAAAGACTGGGGTTTGATTCCCACCTCAACCAAGCAACCATTGTGGGACCTTAAGCAAGGCCCTTAATCTACAATTGCTCAGTTGTAAAAAAGAGACCAAATGGAAGTGGCTCTGGATAAGAGCGTCCGCCAAAATGCAGAACTGTAACCCAGCATGTGATAATGGAGTCCAGGGGTTTTGTGCTCAGGGTCATTGTCAGTGACAGTGTTGGAGTCTCTTACATCCAGTTTAGGAATAATGTACAATAATGCTACAACCTACAACAAACATTGTAGACAACTGTAGGTTTCCAAGTTTTAGCAACAGTTTAAAGAGGATCCACATATGGATCTGATGGTCAGCTGACCAAAACTTACAACTATAGCTTTTGCACAGTTAAGTATCCGGTTGGAGGTAGTAGATCATCCAGGAACTTTTACTGGATGTACTTTCTGCATATATTTATTTATATTTAATTCTTTATACAGTCAGGGGTTAAGTGGGCGTTAGTAATTTGGTGGTGTCAGGAACCAAACCCCAATCTTCCAATTTATTGGAATAATTTTTTCTTATCCAATCTTAAGGCTTAGGTCTAATATTTATCCATTAATTCATCTTCTAACATGCTTATTTCCTTATTCGGGTTCACAGGGCTCTGCTGGAGTTTATCCCAGCACACATAGGGCTAAAAGCAGGGGTACAACCTGGACAGGTCACCAGTCCATTGCTGAGATCTAATATTTATATTGAATGTTATTAGAATATTAAAAGAACATTTCCGGCCCTGACTGCATCTCCTGTTGTGATCTTACGCAGAGCAGAAAGCGAGCAGGATGTATAAATGTCCAGAGGGAAACGAGATTATTTCTAAGCCCCACATTTTGGGTTGAGTCACGTGGTGTGCAATCAAACCTGTGTTTTTCTAAAACGTTCAGTCGTGTAATGCAGCATGATAAAATCACAGCAGGCCAATAAAAAAGGGGGAAAAAAAGAACAAATGAAATAATAGCTGTGTTTTAAGACTTTAGCAGTTTAAGCACTAAAGTCAATCAAGTCCATTAAACAGAACGACCTGGTGGAAAATAAAGAAATCGGACCAAAAAAATGAGACTCCCACATGACTGGAGAGCAAAATCCCTGTTAATAATCTGGAGACAAAATGTAGCTGATTAAACAAATAAGGGGTGGTGCGGAGGTGTAGTGATTAGCACGGTCGCCTCACAACAAGAAGGTCCCAGGTTCGATTCCTGGGCTAGGGATCTTTCTGTGCCAAGTTTGCATGTTCTTCTTGTGCTTGTATGAGTTTCCTCCCATACAAGTACTCCGGTTTCCTCCCACAGTCCAAAAACATGTACGTTAGGTTGATTGGTGATTCTAAAATTGACCATAAGAGTGAATGTGTGTATGAGTGCTTGTTTGTCTGTGTTGCCCTGAGATGGACTGGTGACCTGTCCAGTGTGTCCCTGCCTTTTGCCTTATGTGCGCTGGGATAGGCGCCAGAAAAGTTCTGTGACCCCGAATTAGGGAATGAGCGGGTAAGATGAATGAATTGTTTGTCTGGTGCATCACTGCCCTCTAGTGCGTACAATGGTGCATTACATTTGTTTAAAATTTAGTTTTAGTAGATTTGTCATATTCATTCATTCATAGATCTTCTAACCCGCTTGTTCCTTAATTCGGGGTCACGGGGGTCTGCTGGAGCCTATCCCAGCGCACATAGGGCGAGAGACAAGAATACAACCTGGACAAGCCACCTGTATCCACCTACGGGCAATTTAGAATCACCAATAAACCTAATCTACACATTTTCCGACTGTAGGAGGAAACCGAAGTACCCAGAGAAAACAGTAAGACCCCACTGAATGACCTCGTCTTGCTGTGAGGCCACCGAATCACCCCACACAACATGAAAATGTTTATATGTAAAGTGTTAAGGCCGTGACACTGACGACTCCTTAGATTCACTCTAAAATACCTCATTCATACAATTGAGCATAAGAAAGTTAAGAGCCTTGCTTATAGCAAGGCCCCAACAGTGGACGCTTGGTGGTCCTGCGACCTTTGATCAGCCATTGTTGAGTTAAACAACCAAACATCTCACTAAACATGATCATATACCTTCCCAAATAAAGTTCCCATCAATCCGTTTAAGGAACTTGAACCAGAACTTGTGTGTATACGGTTCGGTGAGTTGCACTTCCCCGATCCACAGGCAGGGGTCACAGCTAGACGCCAGCGTCCGCGTTGGTTTCATCGCTACCGCGTTTCGGGTGTCCCAGTGTCCGAGCTCCGGACGGGATCCGGTTATAAACACCTCGATATCCGTGCGCTCGGGGGTCAAAACAACGCCAAACCGGAACAGCAGCATTCTGTGCGGAACGACACACGATCAGGAACGTTTAGTATTAACTTAAGTTCAGCGCTATAAAAAGACGAAAATCTCTTAATAAAACCCGCTGCCTGTATTTTAGTAAAATATAAAAATAGCATAGACGTCATGACGTCAGCATCTCACGTCCATGTTCGACCTTCTCGAATGAGTCGGTTCCTTTGAGTCACCTCACATTCAGAGCCCTAATTAAGCGTTTGTTATAAATAATTCTATTGTATACCACGTAAAATATAAATAAAATAAAAATAAATTAATAATATGAAAATTAAAAGAAAACCATCACCAAAGATTAGCAGTTTTGGTCTGTATTTTAAATAATAATAAAATGATCCGTTTGGGAATAGTGAATCAGTGCCGAATGAATCTGACTCCCTTTCTGAAAACAGTTATCCAGAGCGGGATCAGTCTTTAAACACTTCCGGTTCGTGTGCTCCTGATAGAGTACAGAAAATGACTAAATAGGATTTTTAATGTAAGATTAGTTATTTATTTCAAGACATTTAAAGCATTTTTCAGATGTTCATCTGGGGGTTTAGGGGCTTGCTTGGGGGCCCAGTTAATGAGAACTTGGTGGTGCTGGGGATTAAAGCACAATCTTTCAATTAGCAACTTAAAACATGAACCAAAACACTAAAACTTTGAACAATTTTTAATATATAAAAATATTTGGGTAGTTTCGAGTTTATTGATACCAATCAACCTAATGTACAGGTTTTTGGACTGTAAGAGGAAAACGGAGTACCCAGAGAAAACAGGAAGACCCCACAGAATGACCCCTTACCTGGGAATCGAACCCGGGATAGTCTTGCTGAAAATCTGTTAACTAATACACAAACACTTTTAATACCATTAACCTTTTTTAATATCTAAAAATATTTGGGTATTTTTGTCGTTATTGACAGGACGGATGGATGAAATGGGGAATATGGAGAAGGCAATGTTATGTTTATTATGTTAATACCAGGCATTAGTGGGACAGCTACAGGGGGTGGGGGGGGGGGGTAATCTGTCCCTGGACGCAGCATTTACTGGTGCAAAATTGCCATTACACAATTATGAATGAAACATTTTGCACAATTACATCTTCAAAGCACAATTTTCCCTTAATAACGGTGCATTGGTTTGGTGATGGAGCTAGTAAATGAATTGAATCGAAAAGCCATTAATCCATTTCTTGTCACCAAAATAAGACTGCAATTATTCTTTTGTTCAGTGTTTTTGAAACACAGGATGCTGAGCGGATGTTAACGACGTTGGCTGAAGCTTAGCTCACAACATGAAGCAAGAAATTGTCCAACTCGTATCCTAAAAAAAATGTAAGTTAGGACACCACTGTATTTTACTTTATCATCTTCTAAATGCAGTTTTTCATGTTTTACTCATAAGGAAGCCAGGAGAGGGACATGAAAGCTGACTCAGGGGTGAAAAACCCAATGACCCCAGTACACTACACTGTCAACACCCGGAATAAAGATGAATGACTACAAGCAAACACAAACTTAGTCATAGCGTAAAGGCAGAATTTCTGTACCATCATTTCAGAAGCTTCCAAAACTGACTGAAACAATTCAGACTTTGCAGTCACTCTAATGTTGTTGTATTATCTGTTCCTATTGCGCCATAAAAGTACAGTCAGGTCAAAAACGATAAAATATCTTTTTATTCAAACACAACCAAAACCACATGCAGATCCGGATTATACATATAACGTCCTGGATTTCACTCCGGATTACTGGTACCGGTACACTTGGACAAGCAAATACTTATTCTTTCTTATTCTTCAGCAGCAGCCATAATTACACACACACACACACACACACAAACCCCACATTATAAGGCCTTCATTGGGTTTGCACAGACAAACACAAAAACATGGCTTTGTAATAGTAGAATCAGTGATCTGATTCAGTTGTGAATGTCCTTATGAAATGATAACTTGACCTGCACACACACACACACACATGCACAGTACAGCTTTTATAAATGCGACAAGCCATCAATCAGTTTCATTCAGGAGACACTGGTGAAGGTGGAAATATAACACAGTATACATGTAAACATTTATGTTATGAGTGTTTACAATATTTAAGAAGGTGCTACATAATGTTTAATTTATTATTAGTAAGTGCTTGTTGAGTTGTTTTAAAACATGAACCCTCATTTAGTCCTAAAAAAAGTTTAATCATAGTTCTGTTAATAATAATGGCAGAGTCCGGTTTTATCAAAGCTGTATTAAGTGCAGAGTAGAGAATATGATATATGGCCAATATGCTGACAGTTTATACTGCGAGAGAAAAAGATGTGTATTTAGATAGAAATAACGAATGCCGTCATGAAGAATGACATCCAGATTGCATGTTCATGTGTAACTTTTAACTTGCTAAAACCTTCTTCATAAAAGTATAGCCATGGTATTGAGATCTGCTGTTGGTTGTTGAAAATGTTTCCAAAATTAGCGCAAGATCACCGGATAGAGTCGTCCTGTAGTACCATCTGCCCTGCATATCATCGTATTTTATCCACTTAGAAACATCCGATTCAACCAGTTTATTACGTAGTAGGAGAAGGTCCTGAGTATTGGAAATCTGTGCAATAGATTACTAACAGCCGGTAGGGTTCTCCACTGCATCTCATTTTACCAAATCACCACCACCGTTTAAGGCTCCATTTGACTCCACTCAATAAGTCATTTATCTAACATCTGATGTTCACCTCATAGGGCAGAACACCTGTGAGAAACAAGGCAAACTGTGTGAATCCTTCTCAGTGCACGTGTCATTAAAACCTAATTCCAGCAGGTGTTAGATTTCTTTATCGTATATAAAAAATAATTTGTCTGAAATCCCAAAAATAATTTGTCTTATGTACACAGCGATGGATATTATTGGTTAGGTAAGGTAGTGGTATAGCTTTTTCACTATGACAGTTATTGTTGTTGTTGTTATAATACTGGCTTGAGGACGGAACGGAGCGATCGGCCGCCTCGCGTAAGCTCCCTGGTCGTGCACATGCATGGCAGTGGAACAGCATCAATTTGTCTATGGACCTCATTATACGGACAGTGTTTCATGTGGTCTGCCATGCTGGAAATGTCCGCAAATTCCCAACAGATTACAGGACTGAAGGCTGTACTGAATCGCCACACCTACAGGAAAAATGGGATAACTGATATAATGCGTCTAATTATTTCAAAACTTTTATAAATGACAAAATATAATCTTAAAAAATAGGGTTATGGCCCACCTTGTCTTTTATCTGCCAAGATCTTGTCCCATCAGGATACTGTCTCTTTTCCCACTGAACCACCACCATGCCTCGTGTCTGCAGCAGACTAGCGCACACATCCCTCATAGTCCGTGACACCATGGACAGCTGACATAGACTGAAGCCATCCAAGAATCGTGCCACATGTTGCAGGATCTCGAAGGGCAAATCACTCATGCGATCAAACCCAAATTCTGTCGTTATGTTTATCGCAGGCTGAACCCCAAATGACCTGAGGTGTAGATCATGGACGACCTTTGATCCTTGCCTGGATGGGCGGAATCTGCGTTGGGAATAGGTGCAACCGTAATAAGCGAGCGGGCAGCGGTGCTCCATCCATCCGTTTAGCCCTGAGTGAATGTCTCCATGGACGTTGCGGAAGTGTGAGAGGAACTCTTCCCTGCGAAAAAGCTGTCCACACTCAAATGTGAACATGGAACCTTCACGTGGAGCCCAGCTAGGTCGTGGCACCAGCTGTTCCAGAGTCAAATCTAATCGTAAAGTACAAAATGGACTGGGCTGCGAGAGACGAGGTGCAGCTCGGTCACAAGCCGAAGCAGAAGCTACCTCGCCGACCATGGTGCTGGTTGCCAAGATGGCAGCAGGGAAACTGAAGGTCTGAGTGCCAAAATCGACACGCGAACCTCCAAAGGCATAAACGGTGTCAGAGATTCTGCGAGTGCGTGGTGACTCCTCTAGGCAAAAGAGCAATGCTGCAGCAGTAAAGTCAATTTCCCCAAGGCCCAAGGGATCGTTAAGAGGCTCCTTCTCCAGATCAGATGTGTCTATAGCTTTGTCCTCCATCTTACAATAATGCTGTCTGTGTGGGAGGCTTTCAGAAAAGCAACCCTTCCGTCCATTGAGTGCAAAAGGCATAAAATTGCGGAGTAACTGAAGGTTTTGAAGTTTTCTCTCAAATGGCTTATCTTCAAAATTGAAAGCCATGGAGGGCAGCAAGTTGTCTCTGGGAACCACTAGTGCCTGGGAGTGCACAGGTGGCTGTAACAGTGGAGCCTGGGATCCTGATGACTCCTGCATTACAACAGTAGCTACCTCATGTCTCACTTCTGGTCTGTGTGGAATTAATGGACCAATAAATTCCCAAGAATCATCATGCTCCGAACACTCAACTATCTCAGTGGATTTTATAGTATGGTCATGTGATTGTGCTTTAGAATTTGGACAATTATCAAACAAACCATGTTCATTTCCTAGTTTGGCTGAAGACTCCTGATTAATGGGGCCAGAAGGTTTGTCTGTGTCCGCATCATCAATTCCTCCAACTGCCCCAAACTCAACCTCACCTTCTGAGGTACCATCCTTCATTTCAATGTCTGAACATTCGACAGTGTCTTGTTGATGGATTTCACCATTAGTCTTGCCAACTAAACAACTTAGCTCAGAGCCTTTGACAGCCTCTCCAAGTGCACCAAGGGCTGAGGCCAAGTTTCTTCCTAATTCCATGAATGTTTGGTGTCTTTGAGGTTGCAATTCTTCACTTAAACCACTAACCCCACTACTTATTTTATCACAGCTAGATTCGTTGTCTTCTATTACAAGGAATGCTTCATGTAACTCTCCATTTATTTCTGACTGTGCTGCTGAAACACCTGTAGTTGGATACTGTGTGTCTGAGGCGTTGAGGTGTATCAGAAAGTTCAGAGCAGCAGACAGACTTTTGGTTGTCTCTACCGTTGTTTGGTACAGCTCATCATAATGCGCCCCACTCAATCCGTTAATACCATTGCTGATGTCTTTTGAGCATAATGATACAGATTCCTCGTCCATGAGTTCCTCAAGTGTCATGGTGGGAACATCTGCAACTACACCAGGCTTTTCACCGATCTCAACAAGCTGTGGCTTTCTTTCAGGGCAATTTGTAGGTGCGAGAGATACAAGTTTGAGTGTGGTCAGCATTGTGCGCTGATCCTGCAAAGCAAGAGCCATGTCCAGCTGCTCTTCCTCATCTGCGTCCCGACTCAACCTCTCATAAGATCGGTAATCCTCGTCATTCACCGGCCACCGGTTCCATTCCATGGTGCAACATACAACGCCAGCAGGACACACCTCAAGATGCTGTGCCATTTTGCCACGGGCCAGTATAAAAGGGCAGCCGATGCTGTGGTTAAGGCACGGTACCCTCTCTAAAGGGCAGAGCAACCGGTGCTCGTCTAACTTACAGCTGTGAAAAACAGCACCGCAAACCAGCGGGCAGGCAAGGAGGTCACAGGAAGTTCCAGCCTGGGGCTTAACCATACACCGCCGGCTTACACATGAAACACAGTGAGGATGGAGCGCTTCCATTGTCAAGATGAAGCCCAAGCCGAGGATAAGACAAAAGTCTGTAAGACAGTAAAAAGAGCAAAATGTGACTAAACACTATTTCCATTCAGAAAAATGGGATGCCCTTATTTACATTTCATTTGGCAGACACTTTGACTTACATTTACTCAATTCTTTTTATCCAACTGAGCAGTTTGATTTAAGGACCCAGCAGCAGCGATAGCCCTGTGCAATTATTAAGTAATCAAAATGTACCAAGGAAATTCATCTCAACTTTTAGTTTCGATTAATTTTCTATTAGTTGGTTTCTGTGTCTTTGTGTTGTTGTCACTTTATGTCCTGTTATTTTGTCTTGTATGCAACATTATTTCAGTTTACTGTATACTGCCCTGTCACATATGGGTGAAATGACAAACGTCTTTTGACTTCTTTTTATTGCACACTTTTATTAGCCACAAGGGGAACTTGTGGCATCCTTCTTTTAACCAGATTACGTGAGCTGTGTGATTTGAAAGTCGGAACATCCGGGTTTTCTGACTCTGGTACTCTGGTTTCCGCAAACATTGCATTATTGCGTATTGGGACTCAGGAGTGTGTGTGTATGTGTGTGGTTCTTCAACTATGTGTGGCCCTGAGAGGCACTAACCTGTCCAGGGTGTACCCCTGCCTCTCGCCCTATCTGCGCTGGGATAGGCTCCAGCATAATCACGGAATAAGTAGGTTAGAAAATAAATGAATGACTTAATCAATCGTTAAAGTCCCAATTATTTCTTTAAATTCATTTCATTCATTCACCCTTCTTACCCGGTTATTCCCGAATTCTGGGTCTGCTGCGCCTATCCCAGCAAACATAGCGAGAGAGGCGGGCGTACACCCTGGACAGGTCACCAGTCAGTCTAGTCTCAGAGCTATTTCTTTAAATTAATCGCCAAATTTGATAATCGTGACAGCCCTACCTGTGGTGCTGGAAATCGAACCCGTTTATCATCTGATTAGCAGTATAACACTGGAACACTAAACTATCGCTTTCTATATTTACGACAAGGATCTGTATCGTGTCAGAGGAGAACTCACATGTTCATGGAACAAAAGTTCCGATTATCAAGAGGAAAAAGATTATCTTGAAGAAAACAGGCAGAATATTTCAGTGATCAGTGAATGAAATACCCAGTAAAAATAATGAGGAGAAATGTAAGTGCTGGCTGCTTGTTTGGGGGCTAAAAAAGCATGATTTTTTTTCAACAGAATTACAAAATAAAGTTTTTGCATCTTTAACATGACAACAACAAAAAAAGCATATGGAAACTTTGCATATTTTCCACTGTGAGAATTAAACTCATTCAAATGTATTTAAAACTCTGAGGCACCTGCTTAACACAAAAAACACCACCAGGCAGTTCGATAAAAGAAGATTGTAAATCATTCAATCAATCATTCATTCATCTTCTTACCCGCTTATTCGATAAGTCAGGGTCACAGGGGTCTGCTGGTGTCTATCCCATTGCACATAGAGCGAGAGGCAGGGGAACACCAAGGGTACAATTTTGACTCACTAATCAACACTAATCGATATACATAACCCAGTCATTAGGGTTGCACAAGCCAGTGCATTCTTAGTGCCGGTCCCAAGCCTGGATAAATGGGGAGGGTTGCGTTAGGAAG
>JAOTRA010000014.1:7010137-7026500 GCA_026260255.1 Pseudolaguvia tuberculata | reverse complement strand
GATAGATAGATAGATAGATAGATAGATAGATAGATAGATAGATAGATAGATAGATAGATAGATAGATAGATAGAGTTTTTAAAGAATCTCCGCATAAAAACTTCCGACTAACGCAACCACTAGGTTGGGTCTGATTTCATTCACACCCGAGCCGCAGGTTCTCCCACGCAGCCCACGGATCTTACCAGCAGGTTAAGTGGCGTGTCGGAAATTCGCAGCGCGCATTTGAGACACTGTTCCGAACAACCAGCCCAGGATAGAGAAGGCAAGCTGAGCATCATCACCAACACATACCACTCCATCTTAATGCTCCTGAAGATCCTGTGTAAGAGAGCAGAGCAGTTCGAGAAGAACAGAGATTTCTGATAGAACGAATTTTCAGACCATTCATTCGTTCATTCATTCATCCATCCATCCATCTTCTTACACCGAAATAAGACATTTTCAGATGATAGTTATTTTATTGATCTATATAAATCTATATAATTTGTGTTAGTGATAAAACTTTACTGCAATCCAAAAGCGCGTTGCGCGTCTGTGTTCCGGTTTGTGATTTACGCACTCGGCAGACAGGCTAATTATAGACATTAGAGATTTTGTATTGGGGCTGGAAATATGTGCTGGAGTATTTTTACACAGAAAGATGTATTATATATATTTTTTGTACTTAAGAAAACCTTTTTATTTAGATTACATGAAAGATGCCCACTCGTTAAAGCCCATTTTCCAACAGAGGAAAGTTAAAATCCAAACCGAGGCGCAGTCATCGATTGCGGAGAATCTTAACATTTCGCAAGTATTCTACGCAACAACAAAAAAAACATACGCAAAGTTTTAGAGTGAGGAGTGCAAGTGTTGAGCTAAAAACATCAACGGATTTGCGGATTTGGCTAAAAATGAAGAATAAAATAACCGCAGGCAGGAATAAATAAAATGTCTAAGGATCCCCTTGCGGAGTTTTATTTTAATCCTTATCACGTGCGAATTTAGACTAAATGGATTAAAGTAGTATTTCAGACTAAAATGACTGTAATTGAAATAATTTATAGTTATAATTATTTGTATATTAAATTGATTAAAAAGAATTCAAAGGATCACCTGGTTTTTGTTGAGTTCCTTGTTTCTCCTTCAGCCGCTGACGCAAATCCTATGAATGAACTGCAGCCGCGGCTCTCCTGCGCTCTTCTCTTTATTCCTCCTTGTGCCCGCTGCCCACCTTCCCTTCACGCACTGGCATCCCAGTGCCCGCCTTCATCTGACCAATAGCACTAGAACTTTGCACCCCCCCCCCCCCTACACACACACACACACACTACACTACACTACACTTTCGTTACGTCCATTTACCATTTGTCCATTTACTTTTGCGTTTCCGAGTGAAAAAGGTTGAATATAAGTGTTGTTAGAAATACACACAGAAGATTGAGGGCCTTGCTCAGGGGCCCGACAGTAGCAGCTTGCTGATGCTGGGAAATGAACATCCCAAACATCTAAATAAAGAGGATTTACTCTCTTACTCACACGCATACACACACTCTGTTTTTCTTGTAAACACACTTTTATCCTTCTTCAGCTTTCCATCACTTTTTTCACACTCAGATATTCTCTCTTCATATCTTTCTCTACTTTCTTCTCTTTTTTCATGCTCTCTCTCTCTCTCTCTCTCTCTCTCTCTCTCTCTCTCTCTCTCTCTCTCTCTCTCTATTGATCTGAAGCTGTCAACACTTTGATCTGTTATGAGTCCCCGAGTGTTCGCTGCAGTTCGATAGGATGGGATTCATTATCGAGAAACCCGGTCAATATTGAGTTTAGGGAGTTTTGCTTTTAGAAGAGTAAGCAAGGATTGACTAAATATAAGAGAGAGAGAGAGAGAGAGAGAGAGAGAGAGAGAGAGAGAGAGAGAGAGAGAGAGAGAGAGAGAGAGAGCACCACATCACACTCCTTCTCATTATGCAGAGATGTAAAGTGTGAAAACAACACACAGACTTACACCAACGCCTCAGTAAGGAAAACTCACAAATCTTTGGTTAGTTAGGTCTGCTTGTTATTCTGGTGGACTCTCCATAGACTTATCCCTATCCCTAACACCTAACTCTAATCCCTATCACTAAACCCTAACTCTAACCCCTATCCCCAACCCCTAACTCTAACTCGCATCCCCCTATCCCTAAACCCTAACTCTAACCCATATCCCCAACCCCTAACTCTAACTCCCATCCCCCTATCCCTAACCCCTAACTCTAATCCCTATCTCTAACTCTAACCCCTATCCCCAACCCCTAACTCTAACTCCCATCCCCCTATCCCTAACCCCTTACTCTAATCCCTATCCCTAACTCTAACCCCTATCCCCAACCCCTAACTCTACGCCCATCCCCCATCCCTAACCCCTAACTCTAACCTCTATCCCCAACCCCTAACTCTAACTCCCATCCCCCTATCCCTAGCCCCTAAATCTAACCCCTATCCCCAACTCCTAACTCTAACTCCCATCCCCCTATCCCTAACCCCTAACTCTAACCCCTATCCCCAACCCCTATCCCTAACTCTAACTCCCATCCCCCTATCCCTAACCCCTAACTTTAACGCCATAACTAGCCCCTATCCCTAACCCCTATCTTTAACCCCTATCCCTAGCATGTGTTTTATTCAGGTTTAGGGATCGAATGTCAACTTATATTATTTTAAAACATAAAAAAAATTATTTACCCAATTATTTTAATTCAATTGTGTTGAACTAAAGCACCGGAACAGTCTTCTTACAGCGCTCATTTACATCCTTCTCCCTTTCTCTCATAAACATGTTGAAAAACAAGCGAGGAGAAAGTGTGTGTGCTGGAGTGTGTGAAAGTGTGTGACTCTGGAATTAAAGTGTTACCTTATATATCGTTCCTCATACTTGTAGTGAATGAATGTTGCACAGGAAACCTTGGAAGTGTGTGTGTGTGTGTGTGTGTGTGTGTGTGTGTGTGTGTGTAAGTGAATGAAATAAGGAGCATATTAATCATTAATCTTTTGTCCAAACATCATTCCGATTAACTACCTGGTCACTTCTACGAAGGCGGGATGTGGTCTGCTGCTCCACCGCTCCTGTTTACAATCCTTCGCATCTGGGCTACAATGGCATCTCTTCATCACCTATACAACATCACTGCTCCTCATCCTGCATTCACACTCTAATCAGACCCCACACTGTAGGAGCCCCTAGTGTATTTTACTGACATTTCAGTGGAAGGTGTTACGGATATAACACAGTGTCTAGCAGCGGCCTGGTTCTATGATTTCAGCCTTATGATTAATCATTACTGTTAGTTACTATTTGTCATTAGGAAGTGGTAGTTCAGTGATTAAGATGTTGGATTACTAATTCCCGGCATTACCAGATTACTACTGCTTGGCATCTGAGCAAGTCCACCAATTAACCACCAATTGTCAGCTTTTATAATTGAAATAAATGTAAGTCACACTAAATGAGGGTGTCTACCAACGTCTGTAAACGTATGTATACTTTAAGGTAAATTCTTGATGACTAGCATTACTTAAAAATAATGAATGATTTTTAGATTCGGAGGATCTGGAATCTGGAATATTGAGATTCATCCAGTCGTGTGTTATTAGTTCCTCTAAATCTGATTTAAAAATCAGATTCTGGAAACCCCTGTTCCAGCATGCCAATGCCCTTGTTCACAAAACCCCTAATCTCCATGAAGACATGCTGTGTTCTGGATGTTATGCTGACCCATGAAAAAGATAAGGAGATTCTGGAGAACATCTGGAAATGGCGATTTGGGTGTCCGTATAGTGTAGGACTATTTGTACACCATTTTATGTAAGTAAACACTGTAACAAGGACATGGCATTGGGAAATAATTAATGATGAGCCTACTGTATCGGACCAAACACGTCGTGACTCTCGTTGTCTTTCAATTATTTATGTTTTGATGTTGTTTATCTGATCAGCGACTTCATGACGTCGAGGGAAGGAGATACTTTTAGCCTTAGAACATGAGCACCTGAAGCTTTGTGTACGTGGTGCGAAGGTTACCATAGCAGCCAAGGAGATTCTGTTGTTGCCATAAATAATTACGGTGGGTGTTTGCAACTTTCTCTTATTTTTCTTTTTTTTTCTTTTTCTGCTGCTTCTTTTTCTTCTGGCGTCCTTTGTGTTATACCACATCAGATATCAGCTCCCCCTTCCCCTCCCCCCATCCCTGTGACAATCCCACAGATCACGTATAGCAACGTAAAATCTTCCTTTAGATCTATTTCGGATCTCATTTGCTTCATTGTTCTGGTGTAAAAGCAGATGTTGCTTTATTGCTCATCATGTTGGTGTTTATCATCATGTTGTCATTATAGTGGTGAAAATGAAGCATGAGGGAAACAGAATGACTCACACTGGTGGGCTTTAATGTAGCCGCTCGGCACATTGACTTCCACGATGCCAATCATGTGAGAATTCTCTAGGTCATATTTTTTTTGTTTCTGTTAGATGGTGAGATGTTCAGGAGTCGTCACAATACTTCTTTGGTGTCTTTGGTGAACAAGGTCATCTGATGTGCTGCTTTTTCTCTCACACAGCCAGTCATTCAACCCCTCTGAAAAGATCCATGGCTTAAGATTAGCAGTGTGAATGAAGATGTACGATGAAGATGAATTTTTAAACAGATTAAACAATTTACTACTTATTTCAGTGGGATATTATTTATTTATTTATTTATTTATTTACCATGCCAACATTAAGCCTATTAGGCGATTACTAGTTAACCTAACATTATACCTAACATGTTTCTGGACACTGGGGAAAAAACCGAGAACCCTGAGTAAACCCACACAAGCATGTGGACAAAATGCAAACACACTTTCATGTTTAGAGGCCACATCTCCTTTGCAGACACTACCATGTATATTAAGCCACGCCTCCTTTACCGACACTACCATGTATATGAAGCCACACCTGCTTTACAGACACTACCATGTTTAGCCACGCCTCCTTCACAGACACTATCATGTTCAGAGGCTACACCTCCTTCCCAGGTACTACCATGTATAGATGCCCCGCCTCCTTCAGAGACACTACCCTGTTCAAAGGTCACGCCTCCTTCAGAGACACTACCATGTTCAGAGGCCACGCCTCCTTCACAGATGCTACCATCTATAGAGACCTTTACAGACACTATCTTGGATTTCTAGTTAAGTTTTATTAAAAAATGATCATTGATAAGAGTAAAAGCACTTTTGGGTGTCACTCTATAAATGTGAATTAAACTAACTTTATCGGGTAAATATTTGCCCCCACATCATTGTGAAAGCCCATCCCTGAACCTGTGTAGAATAGAAACCTGACGTATTCTCACTTGTACGGTTTATAATATAATACAGATGACTATGCCTCCTTTTAAAAGCTTCACCAGATAAAGGCACAAACAGGCTATTATCAGTTTGAACAATTTGAATGTTTTGGCCTTGGGGTTACCGTGGAGACGAAAATTACTTTCGGAACAAGACAGAAAAACAGTGAAAAAAAATCAGGAAATAGCATAAGAGAAAACAAGAAAAAAAATGTTGTGTTTTTTTTTTAAAAAGGTGTGAATGTGTGAGAGGCTGCTGTGCTGTGGCCCTGAAACATATGGTGTGAATGAAAAACATTTCAATGTAAAGGCTGAAAAGATATCCTTGGTTATTCACACTATAAATTAAACACTATCATTATCAATTTTAATTTAATTAATTAATTGAATTGATCCCAGGGCGGCGCGGTGGCGTAGTGGTTAGCACGGTCACCTAACAACAAGAAGGTCCCGTGTTTGATTCCCAGGCTGGGGATCTTTCTGTGCGAAGTTTGCATGTTCTCCCCGCGCTTGCGTGGGTTTCCTCTGGGTACTCCGGTTTCCCACCACTGTCCAACAACATGCTGATTAAGTTGATTGGTGATTCTAAAAATGTCCATAGGAGTGAATGTGTGTGTGAATGGTTGTTTGTCTATGTGTTGCCCTGCGATGGACTGGCAACTTGTCCAGGGTGTACCCCTGCCTCTTACCCTATGTGAGCTGGGATAGGTGCCAGCAGATCCCCGTGACCCTGAATTTGGGAATAGGCGGGTAAGAAAATGAATGAATAAATAAAAACCCCATGTATTTTGGGGGCCCTGATAGACATAGGAATTCTATTCTAATTTTATTGTTTTTTTCCTCTCACATTTTGTCCCAAATGAGCTTTTAAATAAATCTTCAGATCTATAGTAAAACAGACAGACAGACACACAGACACACAGACACACAGACAGACAGACAGACAGACAGACAGACAGACAGACAGACAGACAGACAGGCAGACAGATAGATGCTATAGGAACTGATGAAACTTAAGGAACCGCCATAAATAGATGCTCTTACATGATTGATTGATTGATTGATTGACTGACAGACAGGCAGGCAGGCAGGCAGGCAGGCGGACGGACGGCTCCACAGATTTTGCTAAGAACTTCAGAAACTTCATAGGTCGCTTTCATGGAGCGTTATATTCTGACTAACCCGAATGACAAACATATGACCATCCAAAGAAAAATTTGGCATATAAACACCTTAATCGAAAAAAACCAGAAAAGAATTGCTAAACTGTATTTTAAATAGAGTAAAATCTTTAGTTGGGGTTAGAAGGTGAGATTAACATTTGTCCAACCTAATGAGATGGAACATTTTCCTCCATGTCCTGCATGTGTTGACGTAATTGCTTTGGAAATAATGCAGTCAGTTTACTGCGGAATGACTGAAGTGTTACGTCAAAGTATTGTTTACTTTCACCATTGCTTATTACACACTTTCATTCATGTAATGGGGGAGAAGGGGGGTTTGTTAGGGTAACAATGACTCACAGCAGAAAATATCCACTTTACGCTCACTCACGTGTTTAAGAGCAACAAAATGGCCAGAATTAGCAGCAGAATTATTCCCACTGTTGGTAGGGTCAGTACTGCACCTTGGCTGGTTGGGGGCCAGAGCGGTGCAGAGGGTTAAGGGGATAATCGAGGACCAAACAGTGACGGACATGACGGTGGTAGGGCTTGAACCCTGATCTTCCTGGTCTTTCTTGGCAGTTATAGAGCTTGAACCCAGGTTGGAAAGGGTTATGTATTTACTACATTAATGTATGTTTTATATTTAGCATGTTGACTGTAAGGGTGTCTATACCACACCATTTCTTGTCTTGTATCCTGATTGGCTACAGTGTGTCACTGTGAATGACATAATTGTTATATATTTGTATTGTTAATCTTCTGCATGCATAATAAGGCAGTGATAACATTAAAGAAAACAGAAGCGCAGTGTTTAAGGTATTGGACCAACTCGAAGACATGGGTTCGATTCCCAGCACCAACAAGCCAACAATGTCACGTGAACATTGATGAGATATGGTTGTTATACCAATGTTAAATTAAAGACCCGGTCCCGACAAGCAGAAGAAGAAGAAGAAGAAGTGTCGAATTCTTCCCGCTTCCCCCTCCAAAAAACAGGATTGACCCCGTCCATTTTTAGGTAATTAAAAAAAAATTGAATTAGTTTTAGATTTGTCTTAAAATATTTAGTAACGATGAATAATATTAATTATTTGTTTTATATTACTGTAATAATCTGGGATGATTATGGATAATTATACGCATAATAACTCGAAATCGTTGTTGTCGGTGCTCCCCTCGGTTTAGGGCACAATGGTACGGTCCAGTAAAGTCACGCTCACTGTTTTTCCGAACGAACGCTGTAGTTTCCAATGTGATTATTATTATTATTAATATTATTACTATTATTGCCGGTTGTAAATCTGAAGTGATGTTTTTGCCAAAATTAAAAATGTAAAAGTAATGGAAGATAACGCACAGTTCTGAGTCTCTAAAGTGATGAAAACTGGGACATAAATCAACGTTCGGAACTAATGGAGTTACGCAACGACACACGGAAGCAGTTAGTGTTAAGAAGCAGGAGGCGAAGCTGCAGTAGATCCGCCAGTATGAAGCGGGACGCGGGGAAAGTTTTAAGATCGATCCAGTTACAAAGCAACGACCCAGAGGACACGTTCATCGAAGAGCGCCGCTTCACCGTGGGGTTATCTAATCGGATCAAGGACCCTAGTGTGGTTCTTGCACCTCGGTACAACCTTCTCCGTGAAGTGGGTCGGGGAAGCTACGGAACCGTCTACGAAGCCGTGGCCCGTAAATCCGGCGCACGAGTAGCGGTTAAGAAGCTTCGATGCGACGCGCCTGAGAAGGTCGAACTGGCCTTGGCTGAGTTCTGGGCCTTGGCAAGCTTGGAGAAGAAACACGAAAACATCGTTCAGTTGGAGGAGTGTGTACTGGAGAGGAACGGCATGGCGCAGAAAATGAGCCACGGCAACAAATCCTCCAAACAATATTTACGATTAGTGGAAACTTCGCTTAAAGGTGAGATGGAAGTTAGGACATTTTATTCTTACACTACAAGATGGTAACACACACACACACACACAAACATTGATTTTATAATAATTGTCTTCAACCTAATCCGCATTCGTTCTTGCATTCAATATTTATTTATTTATTTATTTATTTATTTTAACTTGTTTTGTAACCAACTTCCTGTGTTTTCACTTCCTGTTTGTGACGTAACTTCATAAATTCATATACACTGCTTCCCGGGTTCTTTATGCATGGACTTGCTTATAAAACTATCACTTGTGTTTATGACATGTTATTACATGGTTATTTACCAACGCTTCCGGTATTTTGTGTGACGTTTCATTCCAGATAGCTATCACACATTAACCCTTTCATTCCCATTCCCTGGAATCCCAACACCCCCCCATGTTTATTCTCAGGGTTGTTTTGTAGTTCGTTCATGCCCCTTCCACCGTTTGATCAACGGCACCACTAACTCCACAATTAATAATAATAGTAATAATAATAATTCATTCATTCATCTTCTTGCTCGGCTTATTCCCTAATTCAGGGTCACCTCTCACTGTCCAAAAACATACAGTACATTAGGTTGTTTGGTGATTCTGAAATGCCCATAAGAGAGAATGTGTGTGTATGTGGTTGTTCGTTTATGTATGGCCCTGTGATGGACTGGCGAACTGTCCACAGTGTACCTCTGCCTCTCACCCTATGTGTGCTGGGATAGGCTTCTGCAAACCCCCATGACCCTAAATTACAGAATAAGCGGGTAAGAAGATGAATGAATGAGTGAATGTTTAAAGAGAACAATAATGTAGAATAAAAAATTATTATTTATTCTTTACGTACATTTTGGTTTTAGTTTAAAGGTCTCAAACGTGTCTCATCCCCATTCCTGCTTTACTATACAGTACACATTCCTCTGTAAAGTCCCTGAGAGAAACTTTAAAGACCTGTAAATGAGCCCCTCTCCTTTTAACATTTTCTTTATTTCATTAATTCTGTCTATATTTTTTTGTTTAATTCATTCTCTATTTCTTTCTTTAATTCATTCTCTATTTCTTTCTTTAATTCATTCTCTTTCGTTCTTCTTTAATTCATTCTCTATTTCTTTCTCTATTTCATTCTCTATTTCTTTCTTTAATTCATTCTCTATTTCTTTCTTTAATTCATTCTCTTTCGTTCTTTAATTCATTCTCTTTCGTTCTTTAATTCATTCTCTATTTTTCTTTAATTCATTCTCTATTTCTTTCTTTAATTAATTTTCTGTTTCTTTCTTTAATTCTCTTTCTTTCTTTTGTTCATTCTCTCTGTTTCTTTCTTTAATTTATTCTCTCTTTCTTTTGTTCATTCTCTCTATTTCTTTTGTTCTCTCTCTTTTCTAACCTTTTCTCCATTCCTTTCATTCTCTTTTTTTTCTCTTCTTTTCTCTCGTAACATTCTGTCTCTCTACCCACCTTCCTCCTCTCTCTCTCTCTCTCTGTCCTAAAGCAGTTAGTTAACAGACAGGGGTATGAGTAAACTAGCAGCTGCACACTAAAGAAAGTCTCTGGTAGTCCAGAGCAGTTAAACCGGACCAGCAGTTTATTTCAAGAACCAGAAAAGGCTCCAAAGAAAGACACTTGATTTCATCAGCAGAGTCTTCTCCATGTCTCTGATACCACCTTTTAATTTTTCAAAAGAAGGTTCGGGGTTTACTCTGAGTCTGTAGCTGAAAGTCAGGCCGTCACTGTATTGTTGACTGAACTTGTTTGTTCAGTTCAAAGTGCCCCCCCACCCGTCCCAGCTTTGCCCTGCCATTTCCCCCACAGGCAAATCTGCAGTTCAATCTTTCTGTTTCGCTTTATCGCTTTAAAGCATTAAAGAGACCCAAGAGAATAAATGGCTGGCCCAAGAATGACATCAGATCCGGTTTTCCCCCAACACCACCACCCCTCCCCCAAAAGAGACAGCAAAACAATACCAGATTGCATTTGGTAACTTAGAGATCAACTCGTCATTATTTTTTCCTTCACAGGTGAGCGTATCCCTGGTTATCCTGAGGAACCGTGCTACCTCTGGTTCGTGATGGAGTTCTGCGAAGGTGGAGATCTGAACCAGTACATCTTGTCACGACGACCTGACCCACGGACCAACAGGAGCTTCATGAAGCAGCTGACCAGCGCCGTAGCCTTCCTGCATAAGAACAACATCGTTCACCGCGACCTCAAACCTGACAACATCCTGATCTCACAGAGGTCCGGCACGCCCACCGTCAAGGTGGCTGACTTTGGTTTGAGCAAGGTGTGCGCAGAACGCGGGTCCACAGCCCTCGGTGAGAAGAACGTGAATGTCAACAACTTCTGGTTGTCGTCGGCATGCGGTTCTGATTTCTACATGGCGCCCGAGGTATGGGAGGGTCACTACACAGCCAAGGCAGACATCTTCGCTCTTGGCATTATCATCTGGGCCATGCTAGAGCGGATTACGTTTATCGATGGGGAGTCAAAGCGCGAGCTCCTGGGCACGTACATCCGCCAAGGCAGCGAGATCATACCGGTAGGCGAAGCGCTGCTCGAGAATCCAAAGATGGTCCTGCACATTCCGCAGAAACCGCGCAGTTCAATGTCCAACATCATCAGCAGGCTTCTGTATGACATGTTGGCGGTAAATCCAGAGGACAGACTGGACGCCTTTCAGCTTGAGCACAGAATGGACCAAGTCACGTGTGCCACATGAACTGAACTACCACGACCCATGAACTATAGGCTACATTTCCGGTGAGTTTTCCAAACTTTCCAAAATTTTGGCTCTATATTTGAGGTGTTTGGTGGTGCAGGGGTCACACATAGTCCCAAAATTTTTCTATTGAGACAGGGTTGGTCAGGATTGAGACACAGTTTGCTTAAATCACATTAAACACCCTTATTAAACTCTAAAGACTAATTGAAACAAAGTCAGACCAGTTCCAAGAGAACCCAAACCACTTTGTAGTCTGTTCAGATGCTGTGAAGTCTGACATCAACAGTAGATGCACTTCAATCCATGCCAGGCTGCACACGTCGGTTTAGTGTCTGTTTGTATCATGACATGTGTGTCCTACATCTTTTATTCTTTGACTATTTAGGAATCTCTGCTGCCGCCCTCTGTTGTGTAAGGCTCCTGGGTGTTTACTCATCTTTTTTCCACCTTTGACAGTTGAACCCAAAGAATTTTGTGCTTGATTAACCGACAAATGATTGGATTAGATCTTTTCTGCTGAAAGAGAAAAAAATGTTCTCACAAAGATTCCTATTTCAGAGTTAAATTAGCACAATTAGCTTTCACATGACTCTTGGAACAAAGTTTCAGGTGTTTAAATGTGTAACGTGTGACAGAATAATTTAGATTTCTAATGTACCCAAAACAGAAAATCTGCAATTGGAACTGGTTTTTTGAACAAAGTTAGCTTGTATTTGAATTAGCATGGAATTGCCATAAAAATATCATGCTTATTATGATGACCATAATGGCGGTGTGGTGGACTAGTGATTAAGTCACCTCACAACATGAAAGTTCCAGGTTTGATTCCCAGTCAAGGGGTCTTTCTGTACAGAGTTGCCATGTTTTCCTCGCGCTTGTGTGGGCTTTCTTAGTGTACTCCGGTTTCCTCCCACAGTCCAAAAACATGTATATTAGGTTGATTGGTGAGTCTAAATTGTCCATAGGAGGGCGTGTGAGTGTATGTGTGGCTCTCCCATGGACAGGTGACCTGTCCAGAGTGTACTCCTGCCTCTCTTCCTATATGCACTGGGATAGGCTCTAGCAGACCCCAGTCATCCAGGATTAGAGAATAAGTGGGTTAGAAGATGAATGAATACCATAAATCACTAAATTGTTTTCGCTTTACTTTCATGGATTGAGGTGAACTTGGATTGGATGGGATGGTACGTGTCGGTAAACTAGCAACAAACAACAAACATACCCCACTTAACTTATTTTTGCTTTAATTGGTCAAGAAAAAGGTTTGATTCCGTCACGTCATTATTTTTCAATTAAAATCGACTTCTCAAGATTTTGCTGCTGTAGTCTGGGATTCGTCCTATGCCGTCTTCCTATTGGTGGATTTAAGCGTCTTCATGTTCCCCTGCCTTTTGAGACCCAATCTCGACTCACCATCAAAAGACTCTTTTACCATGTTTTGCCATCAACAGCATGTTGAGTTCTCTCACTTACCGTCTGGTTTATAAAGCAGTTATACAACAGTCGCCCCCCACCCCCTCGCCACCCTGCTGCTCTGTACTGACATGGAATTAGTAAGGATTTGTTGCTGTGTGCATGTTAGGCACAGGGAGGGGTGATGGTTGATTTTGACTTGTTATTTTTACCCCAGCCTCAGGAGTCTAGAGCCTGGATAAATAGACAGGGTTGTGTCAGGAAAGGCATCCAGGGTAAAATGTTAATTAATTAATTTACTAATTAATTAACTAATCATCTTCTAGCCTGCTTATTCCCTAATTTGGGGTCACGGGTCTGCTGGAGCCTGTCCTAGCGCACATATGGCCCTGGATAGGTCGCCAGTCCATCGTATTGCTGCACTTTGAAAAAACATAAAACACTCCTATAGGCAATTTAGAATTACCAATCAACCTAATGTACTTGTTGTTGGACTGTGGGAGGAAACTGGAGTATCCAGAGAGAACCCAGGCAAGTGCAGGGACAACATGCAAACAGGTTGAAGCACCGAAAAGCAGTACACCACCGGCAGGGTGTAGCACAGGGATTAGGGATGCTGAATGCTGACCCAATGGCAGGAAAGTAACTGGTTGATAGGATGGACAGAAGGAAGGTAGACAAATACCGGAAGGACGAGTTACGAGCTAAAATCAAGGGGGTAGGTGGACCACGACCGTACTGAGAACAGCTCTGATATACAGTTTATAGACAGTGGAAACGAGGAAGAGACAGAAGAGGGAAATTTAAAATATATTGCAAGGAAGCCATTAGGAATAAAGCGAAATACGGAGGTATATGGATGTGATGAAGGAAGACATGAAGTTAGTACGTGTGACTGAAGAGGATGTGGAGATTAGGGTTAGTGGAGATAGATGATTGGCAGTGACGCAGATAAGACAGCATAGTGAGTTGCTCACAGATACTAAAAAAAAACAACTGTTCACCACTACCCCTTTTCTCAACATCGTTACTGATCCTCCAACGCCTTGAGATAGCACAGACCACTAAGCACTCGAACCAGGAACATGTTGCCCTCATCCAGGAACATGTTGCTCTCACACAGGCCTGGTTGATATCTGTAACGTGGAATTATTGTGGAAGGTGTATTATGCTCTAATTGATACTGGTATTAGTAATGTTTTCATGCTTTCGGATATCAGATTCATTTTTAAATAAACCTTGTTTGTCTCCTCAGGTTTGTGTGCAGAGCGTTCCGATCACTCGGAGGGACAAGAAACAGAATCTACGAGTCTAAAAGCTGCGGAAGACAGGAACAGGAAATTAAACTTTTCAGCCTGGGGCTCGCAAGTCCTAACTGGCATCTCTGCTCTTTAGTTATTTTCCTCCTGTTTTATCAACAATGTTCTAAGTTGTATAAGTTCTGAATTTTTTTTCATCTTTTTCTTTATAGTGTTAAGGAATGTTCTGGAATATCCTTTGATGTGTTAAAGAATGTTCTGGAATATCCTCTGATGTGTTGGGGAATGTTCTGGAATGTTTTTTGATGTGTTGGGGAATGCTCTAGAATATATATGCAGTTACAGCATTTGGCAGACGCGACTTACATCTTATCCAGAGCGGCTTACATTTGATCTCTTTTTGTAGAACTGAGCAACTGTGGGCTGAGGGCCTTGTTCAAGGGCCCACAGTTTTTGCTTGGCAAAGGTGGGAATCAAACTCTGGTCTTTCTGGGATCAGTCCAACACTAACCACTAAGCCATCACTTCCCGAATATACTTTGATATGTTGGGGAATGTTATGGAATGTTCTTTGATAGGTTGGCGAATGTTCTGAGTTCTGCGCCGAATAATAGTAGACAAACAAATGTGTACTGTGAAAAAAGTAATGTGAACACCTGGATCTGATGTGTGTATGTGGGACCGAGCAATAACTTCCTGCTTCCTGAAATCACCTCCTCTGGCTTTTTTTCTTTTGTTATGAATGAAAGATTGGACATTTTGTGAATTTTATCCTCGTTCCTTACTTGAAAGTGTTCTTGTTTTCATGTTAAGTTCCAGTTTCATGCTGTAGCAATCGTTCACAAGCCTCACGGAAGAGAGTGAAGATGAGTGGAGTCGTCTGTAAGAGCAAACAAATCAGGAAACAATAACTGGAATTAGAGATGCATCAGGCTTAGTGGGGTGTAACGCTCGGGGTGCACATATTTTTAAGCATTTCGTTTGTAATTTGTTTTCCTACAAGTTCTGGGTCCCAGCTTGTTTTGTACGCGTGTTTATGTTCCTGGTTTACGTATTTGACGGTTCTACCTCATTTTTATCATCATATTCTTGCTTTTAAATAATTAATAAAGAATTTAAGTAAAATTCTACATTTCAGTGTGATCAAAGTTCAGTAGAAAGGAAGCAGTGACATGAGTGTGAATTAAACTTGATTTTGCAAAAATCAACAGCAACGGATTAATAACAATGGGAGAACATGTACACAAATACATATACATATTGGCAAGAACCTCACGATACATCACAATACGATGCAGTATAGCACATGACACAAGATCCCACAATACAATATATCATGACCTAATATGATATATCACACGACATCGTAATGCTAAATCGTAAAATAATATACTATACAATATAGCATGATATAATACTAATATATATATCATGATGCAACATATAACATTACAGCACATGATATGAGATCTCACAATATGATACAATCTGATGATCTGATACAATATACGTCGCAAAACATCTTTACAAAAATAATATAATATACAACATACCGCAATATGATTTAGAAGAATTAGGCGTAGTCGGGTCCATGTTGCAGAGATCCAGTTTAATAGTATCTAGTTTAAACTAAAGTAGACAGAAGAAGGAAGCTGGCACAAACGGAACGTAACAGATTCAATTAGCAGAGAACTAGATTAGGAAACAAAGACAACCACAGGAACTTAAATGGAGTGCCCTTGACATCTAACCCGGAACAGGAAACAGTCAGTCACAATTCAGGTGAGGGTGCCCTCACCAGGTGATCAGGTGGTATAGCGTTCATTACAATGATACTAATATATATAAATGATATGATACAATATCACAATATGATATATCATGATCTGATATTGCAATGCATTGATACAATACAAAATAATACACATTATGATACGATATATATCACAATATCTTTCTATTCAATACAAAAAAAACTCATTTTTTTCATAACAGGATCCGTAGGGTAATAATAAAGCCGTTATTATTGTGGTTAATGCTAATTGTTGTGTAACCTGTTGCCATGGTAACGCTGAGCGCTCTTGCCTGATGCGAAACAGTGCGTTATTAAATCGCTTGGTGTTCAGGAGGTCAATAGCCCCTGAAACCCCAGCAGAGAGAAACTCTGGGAAAGCGTTGAGATGTCAACGATGGCAATGAGAACATCGGGTCTTGGGCAGGAGAAACAGAATCTGCATTATTCAAATGAGAAAACCTTTTGCTGGCTTAAAATAGAGAGAGAGAGAGAGAGAGAGAGAGAGAGAGAGAGAGAGAGAGAGAGAGTGTGACAGAAATAATAAAAAATGTGAAAAAGAGAAAAGGGACAGAGTGAAAAGGAAAAAAGAAAAAAAGAAAAAAATTTAATGATCTACCTCACTTTGGTCTACTTTCTTTACTTACTTTACTTTATTCTAGTCTACTTACTTTATATACTCTAGTCTACTTACATTTCTTACATTAGTCTGCTTACTTTACTCTAGTCTACTTACTTTACTATAGTCTACAT
>JAOTRA010000014.1:6975408-7004827 GCA_026260255.1 Pseudolaguvia tuberculata | reverse complement strand
ACACACACACACACACACACACACACACACACACACACACACACACACACACACACACACACACACACACACCAAGAAAAATACTTTCATCTAAAAAAATTTTGTTAGTGTCAAAAGTAAGATATTTTACTTATTGAAAACTGTTTTTAATAAGCTAATGGAAATAGTTCATTCATTCATTCATTCATTCATTCATTCATCTTCTAACCTGTTTATTCCACACATACGCAAACAACCACATACACACTTACGCTCACTCCTATGGGCAATTTAGAATCACCAAACAACCAAATGTACATGTTTTTGGACTGTGGGAGGAAACCAGAGTACCCAGAGAAAACCTAGGCAAGCACGGGCAAACATATCCCAGGAAGGCTTAAGGGTCTTGCTCAAGAACCCAACAGTGGTGGAATTAGTGACGATGTGGCTTGGATGAAAACCAAGGTCTTCCTGGTTTTGCTTGCTGGTGGTGGTGGGGCTTGAACGCAGGTCATCCTGGTCTCCCGATCAACAACTCACAATGTTTAAAATCTTTCTTTATAGAATTAGACCTTATATAATCTACCAACCTTTCCCCAAATAACCTGCACCGAAACCTCGCGAAACAGACGATCCGAGAGACAGAACGAACCCAATGGCCCACCAATTCAGGCTGCCACAGAGAATAGAAAAGGCCATACTGGTCCAGTAGACTCCCACGGAGAGGGGAGGGGACGGCCAGCGCCACTTCACTCCCTCTTTATTCCGCCGGGGGTGGTGGTGATGGGGTGTGGGGGGTTGTTTGCTTTGTCTTGCCTTTCACTCCATGACGTTGCCCCATTCTTTTGTCGGTGTGAGCAATGGCCTTGTACACAGAGAAGGTCTCGCGCTGCAGCTTCTCCTGAACGTCTGCTTGCAGCAACAGTCTGGTGGTTATTACGAGGCAGAGACCAAAAGAAAAAAATTAATTTTAATTTAATCTTCTTCCTCTTCTTCTTCTTCTTCTTCTTCTTCTTCGTCTTCTTATTATTATTATTAATCTTCTTTTTCTTCTTCTTCTTCTTCTTCTTATTATTATTATTATTACTATTATTATTATTATAATTTTTAATCCACACAAGTGCGAGGAGAACATGCAAACTTAGCACTGAAAGACCATCAGCCCAGTAATCGAACCCGGGACCTTCTTGTTGCGATCCAATTGTGTTAACCACTATGCCACCACACTGCAATAATACTACTACTACTAATAATAATAATAATAATAATACAGCTGTCATTGGGTTGCCAGATTCCTTGACTGGTGTCTGATTTTCCGCTTGTCCTAATTGACTGTGAACGGCCTGAATGTCACACCTGGAGATGATCCAACATCCAAAATCTTGCTGATCTCCACTTGCACAAACACATGTGCATTACTAGGAGACGGTTCGAGTAAAATAAACACCCGATTGGTTCAAGGCTAAACGCAATTACAACCAGCTTTCCTCCTTCTCGTCCTCCGGCTTGTGGTGGGACTTTGAACTCCATGCTTGTCCTTCACCAAGAAGCTCAGCTGCAAGTCCTAACAACTTCACCACCCAACTGGATATCCTGTATAGACAAATTCTGTGCATTTTTATTAGATATTAATAAGCGTAACAAATTTTCCTCTTTATTTTAAAGTTTTTCTCTCCTTGTTCCTCTTTCTTTTAATGTCCTCCGCTTTTCACTGCTTTATTCGCTGCAGAAGAAACCGGTCCGTGTTCCAGTTTGCCCTCATTCCTCATGTGGTCACGGCCGTTCGCGTCTGGCTGTAAAATCCCGAGTGTGTCCGACAGTCTGCTATTTTCAGAAGCTCGTCTAGGTCTGTTAGATCAAGCACTTATTTTACTTTTTACTGCATTCCGTGTCCAGTTTCCTCCATGACCCCGGAACCGTATCCATTAACATCTGCGCTGTAAAAAAAACCTTGCTTTTGGATATACTAAGAAAGTTGGAGGGAGGTGAAGTTTTACACCACCTCCGTTTTCCATCCTGATGCATGTTCTTCCTGTGCTTGCATGGGTTTTTACCAGGCACTCCTGTTTCCTCCTACAGTCCAAAAACAATAGCTTGATTGGTGATTCTAAATTGCCCATAATAGAGAATGCGAGTGTGTGTGGTTAATCGTCTATGTGTGGCCCTGCAATGGACTGGTGACCTGTCCAGGGTGTACCCCTGCCTCTTGCCCTATGTGCACCAGGATAGACTCCAGCATGTTTATATTAAATTATTATAACATATAATTATGACCAAATTTTGATGTAGCATTTGATGGAAACTGTAATAGAAACAGACGTGGGTTGATTTGTAGATTATTGAAATCCAGCGTTATTGAAAATCAGTGCTGAGGTTTGAGCATCATTTGGAGCATGTGCAGTCTCAGGCTTTTTTTTATCGTCCTCATCTGGTCTGTGGTGGGGCCATTTAACCAGAATTCTTGGACTAATTCCTCTCAAAAGTATTGACTCTTTTGGCATTTTTCTTTAAAAGCAGCTTGACAAACAAATCTTTAAAAGGATGCCAGATATACACAAAAGCCCTCCGACACGCACGCATGGACAGCCTGATTTGTCAAGCGAGTAAACGTTGGTGAAGTTTTTTCCATCAGCTTTAATCTCAGCCTGCTCCTTGTTAGGGTCTCGGAAAGTCAGAGGAAATTCTCTTCTTCTTTCTAGCTGAACCAATGCTGACTTGGACAAGGATTGACAGAGTATTGAATCGTCTTCAACGTCCGAATCGATAAAGGAGTGTGTGTGTGTGTGTGTGTGTGTGTGTGTGTGTGTGTGTGTGTGTGTGCGTGTGTGTTTGGTGTTCTAATAGCTTTTAGTTCTAGAAACAATGTCGGAAAAATGACACACATTTCATGTAATTTGTGCTTATTAGCACGGTCACCTCACAAAATGAAGGTCCCGGGTTTGATTTCCTGGACCAGGGGTCTCTCTGTGTTTTCTCTCTCCCAGTTTGGGTGGGTTTCCTCTAGGTATGCTGGTTTCCTCTGGGTATGCTGATTCCCTCCCACAGTTCAATGTACATTCGGTTCATTGGTGATTCTAAATTGCCCGTAGGAATGAATGTGTGTGTGAGTGGTTGTTTGTCTATGTGTGGCCCTGAGATGGACTGGCAATATGTCCATGGTGTACCCCTGCCTCATGACCTGTGTGTTCTGGGATAGGCTTTAACAGACCCTGGTGAATCTTTAATTCAGTTTTGTGTATGAGTCCATGAATGTGGGAAATGGTATATTTCTTTAATGAATAGTTATTAATATTAAAAGATTCAAAAGAATCATATCAAAATGATTCATTTGAAAAAGGGGGGATTCTAATAGTATGTTTGAGTAACTGAAGCATGTGGGAAAGAATCGTTTAGAAAAAGGAATCGTTTAAAAGGAGACAATGTTTAAAAGCCTTCCAGTCCTGATAAACGTACCAGGTTGACATGTCCAACAATCATGTGACCTCACAGGCCATTTCGGATGGCTGTGCGTCGCTCTGCTGGTTAGAGCATGTGTTTACACCATGTAGTAGACGAATAAAAGGAATAGCTTTAATCTGCTTGGTGAAGAGCAGGAAACACTCGGAGAATTCGGGGTCGATACGCTGCGTGACAGCAGTGAGACCGGGCAGCGGCCATGACATTTAGCGTGGCCATGTGAAAAGCTGTGGCGCCGTGCGAATCCCTGTCTGACCCGATAACCTTTTCATGATGGGCCTGATGTCACGGCGCAACTCAAAATGCCTCGGAAGTGTGAACGGCGTGACCCCAGATATGTCCTGAATTGCATGCCTGTACTTTCCTTCCCGCTCTGACGACTAGCAGGGAATTTATTAGTGTTTCTTTGACGCTAGCTGACCTCTTGTTCATTCACTGTTAGCAGTGTTAGTGTTTTGTGGCGGGGAAACTCCTCTAAAGCCAATACAGCCTATAAAGGTGTCTTTTGTGACCGTTGCGGTTTCCGTAGCCGCCGTCATACATCACATCTTTCATGTCATGACAGCCGAATCGACCTGTCGGCTATAAAACATCCGGATTGGAGCCAGCTATTTCTGAAATGCTAATTTTTAACATGGACTCCGGTGCAGTGTGTGGCATTTAAACCCGGCTCCTGTAGGGCTCACAGCCTCCATCACACACAGACCCAGTCATTTTATGGTTTGGTCCAACAGGAAACGCCTAAAAATATCAGACTAACACTCTGGCTGTAATTGGCATGTTGGGCCCCTTTTAAAGTTGCTTTAGTGACTAGCAGAAAGCAGCAGAGCAGAAGGCTAATTGGCACCTGCAGAGAAAAGAGAGCGAGAGAGAGAGAGAAAGAGAGAGCAAGCACAAGAATGAAAGAATAGAGCGAGAAAGAGCGTACAAGCTAGAGAGAGAAAGTTAAAGAGAGAAATATATAAAGATTGAAAGAGAACGACAGAGTGAAAAAGAGAGACAGAAAAGACACGGATAAAGGTAAAAATGAGAAACAGAGAAAAAAAAAGAGAGAGAGAGAGAGCGAGAGAGAGAGAGAGAGAGAGAGAGAGAGAGAGAGAGAGAGAATATCTTGGAGAGGAAAGAATAGTTTAAAGCGTCAGGGTAAATATGGTAGGGAAAGATAAACTTTCTGACACAGTGGATTTTATGAAGTCAGCTAAGTCCATCACTAAGGCACAAGAATGAAAGAATAGAGGGAGAAAGTGAAAAAGAGAAAAAGATAGTCGGAGCGAGAGACAGAGAGAAAGATATAGGAAAAGATATAGACAGAAAGTTAGAGGGGAAAAAATGAGATAGAAAGAGAGAAAGAGAGTGATAGAGCAAAAGAAAAAGTAAAAGAGGGAGAGAAAGATAAAGGGAGAAGGATTGAAAAGAGAGTTAAAGAAAGAGAGAGAGAAACAGGGGGGATGAGTGTGTGTGAGAGAGAGAGAGAGAGAGATAGAGAGAGAGAGAGAAAGAGGGAAAAACAGGATGAGTGAGAGAGAGAGAGAGAGAGAGAGAGAGAGAGAGAGAGAGAGATAGAAGGAGAGAAACAGCAAAGGATAGAGGGAGAGCAGAAAAAACACCAAGAAAGTGAAGGAGAGAGTAAGGGTTAATCTTAAAAGTGCAACACAATCTGATAAAAATGTCATTAAGAATAAAAGACGTAAATTAATAAAACTAACTTTTAATTAATAATGTCTGATTTGTCAGTTGTGAAGTCATGCCTTTTATTGTTGTTGTTTTTTTCTTTTCTTTTGAGAAGTTTATATATTTTAGTAGCCACAGTAATATTACATCATCACCATCCGTTCATTCGTAGCTTCTCAATGCAACCTAATGTTTATTTAACCCAAGTAAAAATTGGCGCTTGTTTCTCGGGATTTATTTGCATATCGATGTTAAACGCTTCCAGCTATGAAACCCAATAAAACTTGGATCAATGTTTAACGATTAATTCCTCAGTCAGAAGATTCCCTGGGCGTTCCCTTGTCTCTTCTGAGCTTGGAAGTTTGCAGCTTCGCTATTCCTGAGTACATTCTATTGTTTGCGGTAGCTTACGGCGACAGACACCGAGACGTGTTTGCACACTTTCCTGTGGTCTCTCCTGTGTGAAAATGTTCCAGCAGCATTCTGGGAAGGTTCCAGCGTGATGAGTGGGGCTTCCTTAAGTTCTTCTGTTAGTCCTCTCCAAGCTTTACATCAGATGATTCATGTCCTGTTCTTCATGCTAATACAGCAGTCGCGCGGCTCGAACTTGACACATCGTGTCCCATTGAAGCTTTTTTTTTGTTACACACACACACACACACACACACACACACACACACACACGTCTGTTTTCATGTCAGGGCTTTGTCAGAGTTTTCAGAAGCTCTGTCTGCTGGAAATGCCTCTGGGAACGATGCAGACAACAATTGGAGATTTTGTTAAGGAGAATCTGACTGCTCATTGAAGACCTTCCTTTGCCTAGACTCGTCCGTCCATCTATCTGTCTGTCAGTCTTTTTTTTTTTGTCGAATTTTTTAAATCAATTCTCAATGTAAAGTTTGTTTTAATACACTATCTTGAAAAAGTTTTTGGTCACCTGACCATCAGAACCGTATGTGCTTTTTTTCCGAACTGTTGCTAAAATCCGGAGGCCCACTGTTGGTCTAGAATGTTTGTTGTAGGTTGTAGTGTTACGTTATTCCTTCAGTGGAACTAAGAGACTCCAACACTTTTCCATCATGACCCTAAGCACAAAACACCTGACCTCCATTATCACATGCTGGGTTTCTGCTTATTCAGTTCCAATAGTATGAGGACATCAGACACTGAGGTTGAAGGTTGTTGTGGTCTGGGGTTCAGTCAGGGTTAAAGTTTATTCTAAAGAAGTTCAGAATCAGTAGTACATATAGTAAAATAGGTTACAGCGACCCCTGGCGCAGGAATGGTTGAGAGGGTCTTGTTTAAGGATTCAGCACTTGCCGACTTGGCGGTGGTAGGGGGCATAAACCCAGATCTTCCTGTACAGTACACCAGGCGTTCTTCTACTCCCAGACATCCAGAACACAGCATATCTTTATGGTGCTTTGTACACAGGAACATTGTCCTGCTGAAGTCTCATGGTTCCTGTGAAGAAAAGAATTTGATGCTGCAACATATAAAAATAAAAACCAACGTTTTGACCTATTGGGTTCTTCAGAGAAAGTGTCCATTTACTTTTGGCCTTCTAGTGTGTCATTTTATTGCTAGGTAAATATTTAGATTTCAGACTCTTCGCTGGTGTTTTCTCTCCTGCGTTAGAGGTTAAGAGCTTAATATGGATGGATGTGTTGCTGCTGTGAGCACTTTTATAAGGTGGTGAAATGAGAGAGGTCCTTGTGTTGATGTTCGGCCATCTCTCTACACACACACACACACACACACACACACACACACACACACACACACACAAGCTGTCCGCTGATTCATCTGTTAGCGGAACACTTTATTTCCACACTCTCTCTGGCTTAAGCAGTCCACGGCCTCTTTCCCAGCGAGTCTCTCTGGCTTCCCTGGTCATGTCATTAAGGAAACTAGGAAAAATCATTAAAGTTTAATTATTATTATTATTATTATTATTATTGTTATTATTAACAATAATAATACAATATTGATTTTTTTCATTCATCTTCTTGCCAGCTTATTCCCCAATTCGTGGTCAAGAGGGTCTGCTGGAGACTATCCCAGCCCTGGACAGGTTGCCACACAGAAAGATCCCCAGCCCGGGAATTGAACCCGGGACCTTCTTGTTGTGAGGCGACCATGCTATCCACTACGCCACCATGCCTCCCCATAATACAATATATCATTGGCAAATGAAATCATTTCATTTTTGTAAGTGTTATCTCCCTCAACATGTCTGTCTCTGGGACTTAAACTTCCTCTAAATTTAAAGAACTTCTAAAGTTTCTGCAAGTGCTTCTAAAATTCTTGTAAAGTCATTTAAAGATCGTCTAAAGTCCTGTAAATTTTCCATAAAATTCCTGTAAGTTCCTTTAAAAGTTTTTTTTGTTTTAAAGTTCTTGTAAGTCCCTCTAAAGTTGCTATAAGTTCTTCTAAGTTCCTGTAAGTTCTAATTGTTTTGTGACATCTTTTGAATATCTTTTGAAGGTTCTTTAAATTTCCCAGAACTTTTATAAATGTCTTGCAAGTTGTTGTATTCTAAAGTTCCTCTAGGTCCCTCTAAATTTCCTGTAAGTTCATTTAAATTTATTCCAATAATGCTGTAAGTTCTCATGTTTGTTTTTCTTTTTGTCTGTGCCTTGTTCCTTTATTACTATTTTCTCTCTGTCTCTGTCTCTGTCTCTGTCTCTGTCTCTCTCTCTCTCTCTCTCTCTCTCTCTCTCTCTCTCTCTCTCTCTCTCTCTCTCTCTCTCTCTCTCTCTCTCTCTACTGTTAAAACTATACTTTTTAACATATGAGTGGACGAATTACCATGCATTCTAAACGTTGCCGCGCCCTATCCACCACTTTCATCACCTTATGGGGTAGTACAGTGTAATCTAAAGTGTACCTCCGGAAAGTTTTTGTGGACTGTACTGCATATTTCTAAGAATTAAGTTGTACTACTCACCTTGTATGAGTCAGGTTCGAGGCATGTGCTGCTCAGATTGAGTTTGCAGTAAGCAATGTAACCCTTTATTTTTCGCACAGCTCAAACTTGTCTCTTTGTTGGAGATTTTTTGGCAACTCTGGGAGATGACTTTTAACTAATAAAAGTCAGGAAGATCTGGAAGATGTTGAATTTATGGTAGAAACATTTGGGGCTGGTAGTTGGTTTTCCTGGTTAGTTGAGTAGTTTTAGAAGACTTGTTTGGATATCCTATTATCATAAGGCACTGCTATGGTTCAGTTCCCAGCACTGTTAATCCATCTTGGTCTTAATTGGTCATTTGAATGCCAAGAATGTAAATATCTGATGTCATCCAAAGAACTTTAGACAATTTGATTGGTTGGTTTGATAGCCAGATTAGGTTTTTTTGTTAGTTCTAATGTGCCCCTGTCTTTCGCCTTCATGACTCTTCATGAATAAACAGGATAGAAGATGAAAGAATGAATGAAAGATTAGTTGTGTATCTAATTTGGTGTATCAGTGCTATCTTATGGACCAAGATAATATTTTGTGCAGAATTCCTTGGGTTCTCAGATGCAGGGGGCGGGGGGGGGACCTTAGAGTGTTTAATACAGAGTTTTAAAGTGAGGGTGGTATTAAAAGCGACAGGTAGCTGCTGCTGCTGCTTTAATGATACTCACTCATCAATCATTTCTTAGGTTAAACATTTTCCTTTGTCTGTGTGTGAACCGACCGGAGCTTCTCCCAATTTGACATCATCCAAAAAAAACGAGCAGTAATTTGGAATGGACATTCCTTTCTGATTGGTCTGCCTGATCTGAGCATTGACTGTTTCCATTATAGCTAACAGCAAAATGGTTTGTTGTTGTTGTGTCTAAGTAAAGACAGAGCCACAAATCTGCCAGTATAACGTATTCATCATGTGCCGCCGTCTTTGAACGTACTTTCAGGTACAAAGCAGCCATTTTTTTCCTTTTAACTCACCAAATCATTACCAGATCAAGACAGGGCCAATCACCTGAGCGCATCCAGGCTTGAGGAGATCTGAGCCAGATAGTGGTTTGGGCTTGATTTTCTGGTATAAAATGGTGCAGCTGCAGGCAGTGAATTTACTCAGTCGCTCCGCTGAGAAGGGAAATCACTTACAACAGCAAATGTTATAGAAAAACTTGACTATCAGATCCATATGTAATTCCTTTCCAAACTGTTGCTATAAATCTGGAAGTCCACAGTTTGTTGTAGGTTGTAGCACTACATTATTCATTAACTGAAACTCCAACACTGTTCCAGCATGACAATGACTAGAGCACAAAACTCCTGACCTCCATTATCACATACTGGGTTATTATTAGAGTGAAAAAAACACCAGTGTACCAGATTGAAAAGTCCTGATCTTAACACCCCTATAGACTTTTTGGATGAACTGGAATGGTGACTGATTTATCCCGAACCTCCTTACCTGACATTAGTGTCTGATCTCACTAATATTGTTGGAGCTGAATGAAGAGATATCTCACATTCAAGCCCAATATTGGACTGGAAGTTCTTTCTAGAAGACTAGAGCTTCATCCAATAGTAACAATGTGAATCAATCTGGAAGAAGATGAAAATCACATGTGTGATCAGGTGACCAAAACGTTATAGCAGTATAGTGTACCTGTATGCAAATACTCACATTTTCTGGTGTCTTTAGTAGGACACACCAAATAATAATTAGCAAATCGGAACAGTCTATGGAATGCACTTCTGTGGTGTATGAGGTCTACCAGAGTTCCCTGCTCAGTACTTTTATGAATAGGTCCTGTTTGCTGGAGTAAAATATGATTAGTTTAGTCCAGGGTTGTCAAAACTTGGCCTGGAAGGGTCAGGGTGTCTTGAAGAGTTCAGCGCCAACCTACCTCTAACTTTCAGGTTTATCTAGCAACATCTTGATTATTTGATTCAGATGTGTTTCATTATGGTTGGATCTCAACTCTGCAGGACACAGACAAAGCCACCAGACAGTTTGGACACCCATGGTTTAGTTGAATCCTTTATAGGACCAGAGCTGTACATGGGTGCTGGCCCAGTACACAAAATTAAAGAACGTTCTACTCCCAGATATTATTGGTAAATTCATGCTATACGCCCCTGTCTTTTTTCTAGATGTGGACGAGTGTGTGGAGACCACAGACAACTGCAGCATCGATGCTATCTGCCAGAACACCATCAGATCGTATAAATGCATCTGCAAGTCTGGGTATAAAGGAGACGGGAAACACTGTGAAGGTACAATTTTTCACAACATTCCAGACTTTCACTTCTGTCCTCATTCTTCTTGGCTTCCCGGTTGCTTGCGGCTGCCTGCCATGAATGTTAGAAGCATCAGAAATAAGGACATGAGCTAAGTCCTAAAAGCAGAAAAAAGGCTTGGACATTGAGTAAAACTTCGTGGGCAGACTGCCAGTTGTGAGATGATGTCCGCCGAGATTTGAGAAAAGGTAAAAGGGCTTTTGCAGTTCTAAGAGGCTGCTGTGTTTGTGTGGCTGCCTCAGTTCTCAAAAGAACCCCCTCTTGATGCAGACGCCTCAGGCAAAGCCTCAAGGTGCCTGAACACCTAAATCCTTATCCTTTTGGAGATTTCTATTAGGCTAAACCCAAAGAAGAAGAAAAAAAATCAGTAGCAAATACAACATACTGACAATGTAGTGAAGGTACTGGCAAGGTAGTGGCCGCACTGGTGTTTAAGTGTTTAAGGTGAACTGCTGATCAGGGTTTAATTCCCAGTATTCCCACAGTGGTAGCTTACATACCCTTTCAGAGCAACTTATATTTATTCAACATTTTCAGTCTCTAAGCTACAACTGTGGTCTGTTAACTATCAATTATATGGATCTCACCTCGATGCATAAAAACAATATTCTTGGATGAATAACAATACATTTTAACAGCTGCATCTGTCTGGTTCTGAGTAATGGTATGTAAACAGTTCAGTTGGAATGAATGAGAGTTGAGAAAGCGGTAACTGGAGCCCGGGGCCCTTGACCCGGCTCTAACCCAGTGCTAGTGCGCCAGCAAGATCTTTTGATTTACAATGCATTCTGTTTGAATGACTAAACAAAATGCTTTTATAGTGAGTGGACTGCACTGATTTCTTGCATCTAGGGGGATTTCCTGGACACCATTAATCATCTCGATGACCAGCTCCAGGTTAAGAGGTTTTCTTTGCTGAAAGTCACGAAAGCTAAATTGTTGAGAAACCTAACTGAGATTTTTGAGGGCCTTTTTTCTGACAGAGCGCAAGAAGATTTGCCCAGAAATGGCTAACATAAATTGGACACTCTTACACAGGCCAAGTCAGCAAAGGGCACAAGAGAAGGTTGGGTAATTAGTGCTCAATTGTGTGGCAAACAAGAGGGGATGGCCTGCATGTTCTTGATATTTAAAAAAAGACAAAAAAATTCACCTAGTGGAGCAGAACACTTCAAATGTGCATTCATTCATTCATTCATTCATTCATCTTTACCCGCTTATTCCCAAATCCGGGGTCACGGGGGTCTGCGCACACATAGGGTGAGAGGCGGGGTACACCCTGGATGGGTCGCCAGTCTATCGTAGGGCAACACATAGACAAACACACACACACATTCACTCCTATGGACAATTTACAATCACCAATCCACCTAATCTGCATGTTTTTGGACATGGAACCGGAAACCGGAGCACCCTGAAGAAACCCACGCAAGCACGGAGAGAACATGCAAACTCCGCACAGAAAGATCCCGGCCCGGGATCCAATCCCAGGTCCTTCTTGTCGTGAGGCGACTGTGCTATCCACTACGCCACCGTGCCGCCAGTGTTGGGAACAGTTTATGATAAAGCTGTGGTTCAGATTAGCTGCAGAAGAACAACATCCAGAGCTATTATCACCAAAGACAATGAATGTCTGATCATGTCTTGATTTTGTTCTGCTGTCCTATGCTAAGACTGGTGTCACACTCGCTTCCAGTTAGTCTCTTTCTTATATTAGCGCAGACCAGGATTTGTATGCTAATTATTAGGAAAATTGTGGCAAAGTAATGAGGTGTTGGGCTGATGAACTAAAAAACCTAAGGTATTAATCCAAGTTCAACCAAGTTGCCACTGCAGGGGCCCTAAGTAAGGCCCTCAACACATAACTGTTCAGTTGAAAATGAGAAACTTTTCCGTCAACCAACACTTACCAATTGGGAAAAGGGTTTCATCTTTGAAACCTTTTTTCAAATTGCACTGACTATTGGGAAAGGTCTCCATTTTCAGTTCAGCTAGGAGTCATTTAACGCCAGAGGACAATTGAATAACGTTCCATTGATGACAATGGAGGGGTTCCAGAATTGCTGAACTCCTCTGTTAGTGACTTTTTGTAGCTGGATTCTGTTTTGACATCTATGAGTTTCAATAAAACCTGAGGCTTTTTCTAATCAGGACCATGATAATCCCAAGCCTCTGATGGAAACACTGGGAGGTGCAGTTTGGCCAGTATATTGTGGATAAAACCATCACCCTGGCTTTTGGAAGAAAGCAAAGAAATGGCAGAAAAAACTTCAAAAGCATTGTTAAAGAAAGCAGAATGGTCAGATATGGTATCATGTTTATGCTAATGAGGTGTTTCTTTCTGTGTCTTTTTTATTTCTGTGTGCAGATATCGACGAGTGTGCGAGTGAATATAATGGAGGATGCGTCCATGAGTGCATCAACATCCCAGGAAACTACCGGTGCACATGTTACGATGGCTTCCGATTAGCGCATGATGGCCACAACTGCTTAGGTTAGTTCTTCTATCTGTCTATACATTCAGGTCTTTGTGTGTGTGTGCGTGTGTGTGTGTGTGTGTGTGTGTGTGTGTGTGTGTGTGTGTGTGTGTGTGTTTTTTTCTGGCCTATGTTTACTCATTCATTCATTCATTCATTCATTCATCTTCTTACCTGCTTATTCCCTAATTCGGATCATGTTAACTTGGCACAGGAAGATCCCCGGCCCGGGAATCGAACCCGGGACCTTCTTGTTGTGAGGTGACCGCGCTAACCACTACACCACCGTACTGCCCTTCTGCAACATGTTATGAAGAGAAAATATTTTGGTCCGGTTCCCTAGTTCGCCTGTGAGGAGCTAAGCTCACACACACACACACACACACACACACACACACACACACACACACACACACACACACACACACGACACAGTGTCGTCTGTTTGAGTGTGTGTTTGGATTCTGCGAGTGCATTTCTGCTACATTTACTAACTGAATGTTCCAGATCAGCAATGTCAATCTAAACAAAAGCTCCCATGTGCGACTCCGATTGGGGCCATGCAGATTTTTAACCGTACGCAGAACGAGTGCATGCAAATAACTAAACAAAAAGGAATATTTTTCTTCATGGATATCCTGGATAAATGTTCTTCAAGCAATAACATCAGCAACCTCAGTGTGGTCCGTCTAATAGTATCCTTTCCCTAACTCCTTTCCTTAACTCCTCATCGTAATTCTTCATCAATTCTTAATTTTCCTCACTCTCACCGGGTTCCAGGCTCTAAATTTTACTTTTGGTGCCTTATAATTAGCTATGTACTTCTAATTAGCTATCCTGTATTGGTGTAACAGGCACAGGCTTGTGGAACACACAGTCCCTGTTGAAGCCACTGATCTTTATCGTCAGGAACACAAAGTAATCTAATACTCTCTCTCTCTCTTTCTCTGTCTCTTTCCTACAATCATTTGATCTACGTCCGCGCTCGGAACTCGCCTTGCAAATGTAGCGCTTGGTTTCAGTTCGTCTATCCTGACTGGCCCCGGTGGAGCTCATTTGTGACGGTGTTGGGCAGGCATGTAATTTGTTATCTCAGATCCTTTGGCCCACCTACAGGCCTCTTTTGATATTTGCAAGTGTGACTTGTTTATTTGATGTCCCTCTTGTCGGTGCTCAATTCAAGCGTTTTGTGCTGGTCACATCTGAGCTGACGACAACAAAGCAGAGTAAATAAGCACCTTCTCATACCTTCCTATGCCATCTGGTGTCCTGGCCTGCACTTGCTCTTGTTTTAGGTCGGGGTTTGAGGTTCTGAGATGATTAGAGATTTTACGCAACCCTCTTGAGTCTTGTTTCTGTTTGAGAAATTAATTTATTACCAAAAAATGTGAACTGAAAATAATTCAGAAATGATAGAAATTTTCTTTAAAATGGATCTTCTCTGAAGCCTTCCTCCGGCAAGAAGAATGAGACAAAGGGGTTTAAATCCAGTCCTGTAAAGATGTTTACTAGTTCCTATTTATATTAGATAAACCTAACCTATATGCCAAATCCATATAGCTTAGGTTTATTTAATATAAAAAGTACAATTACTGACAGGACCCCAAAATCGTCCACTTCATTGATTTGAATTGTGACACAGTGGCGTAGCAGTCGTCTCACAACAAGAAGGTCTATACCCAGGCTAGGGGTCTTCCTATGCAGACTTAGCATGTTCTCCCAGTTTCTTCCGGAGCAACCGTTTTCCTCCCACAATCCAAAAACATGTACATTAGGTTTATTGGTGATTCTATATTGCCCATATAAGTGTATGTGTGTGGCCCTGCGATAGACTGGTACCCTGTCCAGGATGTACCCTTGCCTCTCGCTCATTGTGAAACATATGTTTTCAAAGATGAATAGTGAATGAATGAATAGTTTAAATGTTGAATTTTTTTTTGTTAGGTCCATAGATTCTGCCGATCTGAGTAATTAGAAAGTTATTTGTAAAAAAAAAATGTGTTCACTTATTACTCCTTCTTCTCTTATTAGTAAACCTATTCCTGTTACATATACAGCAGCGTAGAAGTGTTGGCATTAAGCCCCATCCTGCCTGAAAGTGACTTTCTGTGAAGATCTGGCCATCTCCAGCTCTCAAACAATCTAAAAATACCCGCCTGGTCTGACTCCTCATTTCCACGGCCTCTTTTTTCCCCTCAGTGGAAAGAGGAAAAGTGAAAAATCCTTTAATCTTGTCGGGAAAGACTTTATTCTGTTTGTTTGGATTTGGCTCTCGCCGTGGCCGTACTCTCCAGCCGCTGAAAGAGCGAGTTCTGTTTGAAAGGTGAAGTTTTGGATTAGCTTTGAGACGGTTAAGCCTTTGGTCCGTGTTTTTTGGAGGTTTGGTCTCCTTTTGAGCTTTTCTCCTTTCCGCCCTGAAAGCCAGGTCGAAAACTGTGAGTGTTTATCCACCTCGTCATTTCTGTTGGCTTGGCCTTGATCACAGAAGTGTGCGGCTAAATATTTCAGGACCAGCACTTGGTTTGATGAAAACAAGGTTGTTTTAAATGTACAAACAGGTTACAAGGTTTTAGGAAAGGTTTTGGAGCTCAATTTGGTGTGTCTGGTCTTTTTGAGAAGACCTGCTTGTTTTGGCTTTCCAATCGATAATTGAGGTATTGACAGGCAAATTTGATTACTACATTCCGGTTAGTATGTACTTTTCCACCATTTTCTGTATGTTCTAGAACATATGAATAAAATATACTTCCGTCATGTTTATATTGTCGTGTTTTATACAATATTATGGCAGTGGAAAAATGCTTAATCACTATTGATATGAAAAATCATCTCTCCAACGGACTCATGGAATATTAAAGTGTCTATTGCAGGTGTGTTTCAAAATCTGGTCAAAATATTCCAGGTATTTAATTCAACCATGGTGCCCTTCATATCCAGCTCACTACTTAAGTTACATGACCCAATTTGGTCCATTTGGGTAAAAAGCTTAGCCCTACATGACACAGTTCGGACCCCTCTGCTTTAAATGTAAACACAACATTTGTTTTAAAGGTGTTGTGCAATGGGCTGATGTTCCATTCAAAAAGGTTTGGTGTTCTGTCCTAAAAGGATTTATTGGTTGAGCAAATCTTATAGCTGTTTAGTTTTTATCCATCTTCTAAACGGCTTATTCTCTCACCAGTCCATTCCTGGGCCACACATAAATGAACAACTACACACACAATCACGCCTATGGGTATTCTATAATCGCCAATTAACCTAATGTACATGTCTTTGGACCGTGGGAGGAAACCGGAGTAGCGAAGGAAACATACGCAAGCGCAGGGAGAAAATAATCACATGCTTTGATTGAATTTTGGTTTCTCATGGACGGCAACTAATTAATGAACACCTGCGCGCAAACGTCAGAGCGATTCCAACACGTTAGTCACGCTGATGAAATAATCCAGTGTGTAAAAGTCAGACCGAACGACAATGTCTCAATGTTTTTCAGCTCTAAAGGCAGTCATTTAACCTTGATTACATTTTCGTTCCTCCCTGGAGAGTTTTTTTGCAAGAAAAGAAAAACTTTTAAGTGCAAATAACCCAAGCGATTGGCAGAATCCTTTTCCTATTCAAAATATTTGTTTTGGACCTCGGCCACTTCCAGCGTATAGCACAGGCCTCAGTAGGAGCCGAGTGACGAGGGGACGTGATCCGGCCGAGGCGACGGCTCATTTAGAAATGAGTGAGAGAGAGAAAGAGAGAGAGAGAGAGAGAGAGAGAGAGACAGAGAGAGAGAGAGTTTGATATCCAGACTGGAGTTTAGCAGCTGTTTTGGTGTCCATGACTCTTCTACCACGGGTCATTTTTCATTGATTACTTTCATCTGTTCAGGAGGAAATGAACGATTCTTGTTCTCCAGATGTTTCTCGCTTTGTAACATCGATTCCTTGCGTCTCACGTTACGCTCCTCACTTATTGTTTTGATACGCCAATTTGGAGCGTAATTGAGAACGAGGGCTTATTGCGACAGATCCCATTGTTTCCAGATTAAACCCTTTATTAAACAATAGGAAATGGTGCTTTGAGGGCCAGAGACTTGGAACACAGTTTGGACCATAAATTTAATCATTGTCTAAACCCTTTGGGTTTTTTTCTGACCTTAGTTTGATCTGATGAAGTTACTGACCTGTGTTTGCTCAGATTTACAGAAACTGTAACTGGTGGGTTGTTTAGTTGCTAAAACACCAGCGGTTATTGGTTTCTATGAACTGAAAGGACTTTATTCTCACTTTCTCTAATGGCTATTGATATCCATAATGTGAGAAATCGGTAGCACAGTAGTTAAGGTACTGGACTGCTAATTGGAAGATGAAGATTCGATTTCCAATAGCACCAAGCCACTGCAGGGCCTCTGAGCAAAGACTTCACTCCTGTCCACTGACTCCATCAATCAGACTGCAACGGCTCTACTATAGGGAAAAGAGCTGGGACACTAGGGACATACTGTAGGCCTGCACAAGGATGGGCTACCGGACAGCTAACAGCTTTGAAATAAACAAGTTTTGGATTATAGTGTCTATTCACATATTTGTCATTTTAAAATAGAGTAATAAAACAGATCTCATGGTTATTTGAAGGATATCTGATCCTCTAGACTACCAAGCCATTTTGTGATCCAATTCCGAGCCGATCTCATGCCGGATTCCAACGCTTCAGACAGAAGCCATACTGCAGTAAATTCGCTGGGTTGATGGCTTTGGTTAATATTTTCCTTACTGTCTTTCTGGGATTCTGCTTTAAAGTTTTGGCGCTCTCTCCCGCGTCTCGTAGATTCACTTTAAAAGTGTTAGCTGAGTCGGTCTGATGTCGCTGAAAGCCAAATAAAAGCATCTGTCTTCATGTGCCAGCGTCAGTGCGAGCGAGTGCTTTTTCTCCTCAGGATCGTTTTAACATCTGTAGGGACAGAGCATCATGCCAGGAGCTTACAGGAACGCAGTCCTGCTTTAAAGCCCAATCCAGGCCCTGCTGAAGGCCGCAGTAATGCCGGCTATGTCCGTGCCGCTCCTCTGAAGCTAATCTAACCTTTTATGAGGACCATTAACTCAACAGGGGTTCTTTTAATGTCCGTTTTACTGAGTATCCGCTGGACGCTACTCTGGTGTCAGGAGATTTACGGCGGCCAGGCAAAGCGTTTACAGGCAGGAATTTACATATACGTATTGTAAAAAAGTTTAAAGAGAATCCAAAGGAGCGGAATTATTACTTCACTCCTTCTCCAGAAAACCTTTCATTCCAATTGAAGATAAAAGCGATTCCCGGTTCAGGGCTCGTTCTGTTTGAATGTATGCTTGCGTTCGGTTAATCCGGGTACTCCGGTTTCCTCCCACAGTCCAAAGTTTTACATTAAGTCCAACTTTCATTCATTCATTTTTGAATCTGCTTACTCCCTAATTCACGTAGGTCTTCTGGAGCCTATCCCAGCGCACACAGGGCGTGAGACAATTCTATGGGCAATTTATAATTACCAATCAACCTAAAGGGGTGACACAGTGGCATATTGGTTAACATTGTTGTCTCACAACAAAAAGGCCAGTGACCTTTCTGTGCAGTTTTTGCGGTTTCTCTCTGCACTGTAGGTTTCCTCTGGGCACTCCGGTTTCCTCCCACAGTCCAAAAACATGTACATTAGGTTCAGAATACCCGAAGTAAACCCATGCAAGCACAGGGAGAACATGTAAATTTTGCACAGAAAGTCCTGGGATCAAACCTGGGATCTTCTTGTTCTGAGACAAGTGTGCTAACCACTTTTCCGCAGAACCAAGCCGCCCTCAGGCAAACTTGCTAGTACTAATAGTCACTACACTTGCGTTGCCTGAATCAAGAAAAGATCATAATTAATAATTATGTATTATTGGATAGTTATTAATTCATCTATATAGTCATGTGACGTTAAAATGTGCTGGTGAGGTTTTCTGCCTATTCATTCATTTATCTTCTAACCCTCTTAATCCCTAATTCAGGTACACGGGGTCTGCTGTAGCCTATCCCAGCACATATAGGGTGAAAGCCAGGGATACACCCTGTCTCTGTCTCTCTCTCTCTCTCTTTCTGACGCTTTCTGTCTCTCTCTTTCTCTCCCCCTAAGATGTGGATGAGTGTTCTGAGGGAAACGGTGGTTGTCAGCAGGTGTGTGTGAACATGATGGGAAGTTACGAGTGTCGCTGTAAAGAGGGCTTCTTTCTCTCCGACAACCAACACACCTGCATCCAACGGCCCAAAGGTGAGTGACACCCAATATTCCACCCCTTTCTCTGACACCTCATCCAATCAAATGCTTTCCCACACTCCAATGCTGCACTTTGTCGTGGCTGGCATGACAAACCGTGTGTATTTTTTTTACACACCTTAAAGAAAACCAGCAACAGCTAAGATTCGTTTGGCTGCTGAGCACCGCCCCTCCCCCCAACTGGCCCCATGTTTGCCTTTCATAAGCACCGTGTTATTCGAGCCTGTCGGGTTGTACGCTTCCAACGTAAAAAGAAGAAAAGTGTTTATTTAGCCTTCTTTCTTTTTTTTCCTTTTCTGTTGCAGTGGGTTTGATAAATCCCCATGCTAATCTCCCATATTTCATCCTAATGTTGCTTTTATTGCTCCCAAATTCAAACCTCTTGGACGGTGAGGTCAGACTGGTAGTAAATCCACCAAAACCACATGGTTATGCCGCAGTTTCTATTGTTCCCTGGCGAAGAAAATCAGGGTCCAGATTGCACCCGTCTGTTTGCCGTTATTGCACCATTTTACTTGTTTAACATATTTTGTTGGGCAATTGGTGGAACCGAGTAAGATCTGAAATAATTAATTATAATGTTCTTTGATTTATACTCATTTAAACAAGCACTAATTAACATAAACACATGCAAGCACATAGAGAACATGTAAATTCTGCATAGGCCAGTAATCAAATCTGGGATCTTCTTGTTACCATGCTAACCACTTTTCAGCAGAACCGCGCCGCACTAAAGGTACTAATAGTCACTTCACTGCGTTGCCTGAACAAAGAAAAGATCATAATTAATAATTATTTATTATTGGATAGTTATTAATTCATCTATATAGTCATGTGATGTTATGATGTGCTGATGAAGTTTTCTGCCTATTCATTCATTTATCTTCATTCATTCACCCATGACTCCGACCAAGGGAATAAGCAGGTAAGCAGATGAATGAATGAGTGAAAGTCTCCAGTCACAGCACTTTGTAACAGTCTAGAAAACCAAATGTTTTTTTCCTCCAGATTATTGTTTACTAAGAGATCCTCCACACAATACCTGTTCCTTCCCTTCCAACCTGATATTTTGGCGTTGTTTGGTTTGGTGGCTTCTTGTTCCTCATGGCTTCCTGCTCCTGTTCCATGCTTTCGTTCACTCTCTAGCTTTTATATCGGCTCGTTAAAGTGTTTAATGCGTCATAAATGATTCAAACGCGGAACCAGGAACCAGCTTTGAATCTCAACACAGTTTCTAATAAAAGTCTAATGGGGAGACTCAACATCCTACGTCTACCATCGCATAACATTAGTGACTCAATTCAAACAATTTAATGCAAATTTTCCACAAGTCATGTCAACTTATAACTTTTAGCTTCCGTCTGATTGATCAGGGGTTTTTTTTTGTTCTTTGTTAAAAACTTTGTCTGTATTACTTACTTATATTAATTATTCTCAATATTAAATGTTTTAATAAATAGAATGTACCGGATTGATTCTGTGTTGGACTGCTAATTGGGAGATCATAGGTTTATGACCAACACCAATCTGCCTCTGCTGTGTACCTCAACAAAGGCACTTTAACTCTCACCTACTAACTTAGATTTAAAAAAGAAAAAAGAATTATGTCACAGGGTGGTGCGGTGGCCTATTGGTTAGCATAGATTACCCTGATTTAGAGAATAAGCAGGTTAGAAGATGAATGAATGAATGAATGAATGAATGAATGAATGAATGAATGAATGAATGAATGAATGAATGAATTAATTAATGAATGAATGAATGAATGAATTAATGAATGAACATCTCTTTGGAAAAGGACGTCTGCCAAATGGCAGAAATGTCATATATGGGAAAATGTATTGAAAACATTCAGATGATTAAATCTGGTTTTAAACGACGCACCACATGGTGTTTGATTCACAAACACCATGGCAATGGCAAAATTTTCCGCTGATGGAATCTTGATGCTCATGGAGTTCAATCTGCTGTTCAGATGTCTGCCGTTTTTCCTCGGTTCCCAGTATACAAGTGTAAAACCACTCCATAAATCCCATTTTACGGCTCTGTGGGCTGATAGGTGCTCATTAGGGCTGCTGGAAGGTGTAAGACTTTAACACTTTACAGGTAGCTTTAAGGACTCTTTTGGTGTAACTAACTGCTAATTGACCGACGAGTGGCTGAAACAAGCTAATCTGAAATCTGCACCGGCGCCTCCCTATCACTGCACATGGATCACAGGAGTCTACCAGACAAAGGCCTTTATCCAAAGTGACTTAAATTTGATCTCATTATTTATTCAACAGAGCAGTTGAGGAGCTCGGCTGCCGAAGACATGATCTTCAAACTACCACACATACACTTGTATTATAGTTGGCAAATCGACTTGAACAGGACCTCCATAATTCCGCCATCTATACCGCCATGTTAAATACCTTCAACACAGCAGAACCTTATGATTATTTAAAAATGCCATTAGAATTGCCATTAAAAATACCATTAGAGGAAACTAGTCTAAGCTAACCAGGCTAGTCAAAACTAGCGTTACTTTGTTAGCAGAGTAGACTAGTGGGAGTGGTAGCCTAGTGGTTAAGGTGTTAGACTAACACCAGAAAGACCGTGGTTTGAATCCCACCTCCACAAAGCAACCACTGTGGGCCCTTGAGCAAGACCTTTAACTCATAATTGCTCATTTGTAAAAAAAAAAAAAAAAAAAAGACCATATGTAAGCTGCTCTGGATAAGAGCGCCTACCTAACTGTCACTGTTGAATAATATTGGCCAATTTTGTAAATACATGGTGTAACTTTTTTTACTACATCAATTCAATGATGTTTGCTGTAGGATCCTGGTATACCTGTAAAAAAAAACAACAACAGGAACCTGACAAGAAAAAATAAAAAGCAGTGTAACACGAGCATATTAACCCTTGATGACACACATAGAATGAGAGGCATGGGGTACACCCTGGACAGGTCGACATTCCATCACAGGTCCACACATTGACAAACACATTTTGATGTAGAACCCATAAAACCCAACCCAATAGGGTTGGGTTTTATTTTCATTCTAAAGAAATCTGTAGTTTGTCCGGTATTTTATTAATAGGTTTTTCAGGTATTTGACTATTCCAGGTAAGTGTTCACCTGGCAGGGGAGTGTTGAATAATCTGACTGCCTCAGGGAAGATATTATTGCCAGTCGGTAAGAAGAGTTCATGAGAAGTGTGAGGGGTCAGGCACAACACAGGTGTTTGTGTGGATATCATAGATGTAGCCAGATTATCTGCTAGGACCATGGTACTAGGCTAATCTCCTGAATTAAAACAAGATAAGGAAGGAAGTGGTAGCGTTGGGGTTAAGTTGTTCATTCAAAGATAGGAGTTTGATTCCCAGCACTACAGAAGGACCACTGCTGGGCCTCTGAGCAAGACCCAGGACTACCCTCAGTTGCATAAAAGAGATAAAAGTCACCCTGGGCAAGGACGACTGCAAATGACTGCAAAGGCAAATCATTCACAATTGATACTATACCAAAATGAATAAACTCTCTAGGGGGCATTACCAGAATTCTCTGCTTCATTCTGACCAATGAGGTTCAAGAATCATCTGAAAATCTATTTGAAGCTGTTGTTTTGCACCTCAATGACCAGCCATTCAAGCAACTAGTTTTCCATGCTGTAGACACATCCTATTGACACAGATGTACCATGGGATCTGGAGTCGGCCGGGTGCCACAGTTCTCCTTTTACTGTCCAAACATAGCCAGGCACGACTTGACATTTACCCTCATACCACTCTCTTTTGATGGTTTAAGGTCTTTTGGTGACAAGTTACAGGTCGTCTTGTAACTTTCATACATTTAGTCCTATAACTTTATAAAACGATGTAAAGTTCTAGATTTCTGGTTAAAACCCAAAAGTGTAAGTATCTCTGTGGTCTATTAAATAACCTGCCACCTCACAGACCTTTTTAGACTATCTGTCATTGTTTCTGTAGTCCGCATGAATGGAACCAAGGAAGGCCCCACCTGCATGGACAAAAACCATGGCTGTGCTCATATCTGCAGGGAAACACCAAAAGGAGGCATTGCCTGTGAGTGCAGACCGGGCTTCCAGCTCACCAAGAACAACCGAGACTGCAAGTGTAAGTAAGATTCATCTTGGACACACACAACTTGCTCTGTGGAGCCATGGTATATCCTGAGTAAAGATACACCAAGAGGTTTAGGTCGGGTAATCTGGGGCTTCACAAAACCATTTTCAAGTCTTACGCTCCTGTGCTAATTCTGGAAAAGCAAAATAAAAGTTTGCATGGTTGGTTGCAATTGGGTGTGATTTGCAACACCGTATAATTTAGGGGTTTTTCTTTTTTGGTATTTTGAAAAGGACTGCAAAATTCCCAGCGCTCCATTGGTGGATTTGGTTCCTTTTTCACTTCCTTCTTTTTTTTCGAAGACGTTCTACCTTTCAAGCAAACTTTCCTGCCCACTATCCCTGTTAGTCTTAAACCAAGCCATGATATATTGCGCTATTCTCTGGAGGTAGAATGTCTCTGAGTTAGAACTTTTTAGTACTGGCTGTGTCATGGAGTTCATGCTGTCAGTCCTGTCTGGGACTGCTAGCTGGCCTAGCCAAAGAACGCTACAGCAGAAGTGTTATTCTACACTCTGTAAAGGCACAAGATAGGAGAGGTGAAACAGTAAGAAGGCATGTATAGACAAAGTTTTGTGTGTGGAGACAAGACCCTGCTCTCCTTCTGTCATCAGCTGCCTGTTCCAGTCGACACACTTTTCAGTCTCACCCCTCCAGACTGAAAGAAATGTTCCACAGAGATTCTGTATTTTTCCTAGTACTTTTTCTTCACTAACGAACCTCGAGTTCCTAAAGTAACATATACAGTTTAAGCGAGTTTAAGAGTTTAAGTTCCCTTGAACTTCTTATTTGAATGTTATGATTTCATCCCAAAATGTATGTGCGCAAGTTAAAGAAACAGCTAACATTGTTAGTGTTAGCATAGTCCATGGCTAATTTTGAGTATTATCTAGAACACTGTGTGCTTGCTTTGGGTTGATTTGTCATCTCTTTTACTGTCATTTGAATCCCACAGTGACCTGCAACTATGGAAATGGTGGCTGTCAGCACATCTGTGAGGAGACAGACCATGGCCCACGCTGTTCTTGCCACATGAAGTTCGCACTGCACTCTGATGGCAAGACATGTGTAGGTAAGTCATGGCTGTCTTCTTTCTGTGGGTCTACATAAACTAGGAAGACCTGGTCCTTTCTTTTCCCCTTCCTTTTTTCCTGGTTTCATGCCATGTGTTTTTGTTAGCTATATGAATTTTTTACCTGGTCAGGTAAGTATAACATCTTGACCGGTCTGCCCTTTGACATTGCCCTACTCTGTCCTACTCCAAGGTCACATTTGACCTGGTGTGAATAATGACTGTTAATTCAGGTTCCTGTCTTGGTTGTGTCTCAGCCCTGATTCATACCTATTGTTCTTACCCCCTGGAGGTACCCAGTTGGTTAAGGCGTAAAACCCACAAACTACCAAACTTTGTACCACTGCCCCACAACATTTAGAGACCAGAGCAGATCTTTACTACAGGTCTTTTCCAGTTCAGATACAGACTGTTTGTCTCCCCGTCCCCTTTCATTTACTGTTATTTCTTACTGTGAGTATTACCACCCCCGCCCAATTATATTTGTACCTGAAAGATGACACACATCTCCGTCACGTCAACATAACTGTATGACCTTATGAGGTAGATTTTATTTTACCACTTTTTAAGTCAATATTTTTTCCCTCTAATTACCACCTTAAAAGTAAAATCTAATCCCAAATCAATTCTGGCTTTCATCAGACTCATTGGGTTCAGTCAGTGCCTTAGTTGCCTTGGGTACCTGATGAACGATGGTGTGTTTTGCAAATTCCCCTTTAAGTGTTTCACAATACACTCATTGTCCCATCGTAGTGCTCCATTTCGAGCCATGCATTCCAGTTCCTGTTAGACCATTCCCAAAAAATAATTTACTGGAATCCGGGGAGCTATAAAATGAAATCTGACTACATAGTCACTTACCAAAGATCGAATTGAACCCAAACAGTATGCCAGACATATACATAGAAACGGAGCCAGCACAGGAGCCATGCCTTTGCTTGCTCAAACCCGGTACAGCAGTCACCCAGCATGAGGCTTTATACTCAGACTTTGCTTGTTTGATTGGCTTTCTTCTGATTTTTCATTGCTTTTTCCCCCTGTGTTAATGGGCAACAAGAAAAAGTTTTGAGGATAAAACCAATGCTAGGTAATGGATTTATCAGACCTCGAGAGTTAACAAGGCTTTTGGACTTGGCTTGGCTTTGGCTTGGTGGTTCAACTGAAGTTTAATGTTTAGGCAATGCAAATGATATTTAGTAGTTTCAGTAACATGCAGCACTGAAATAAATTTGTTTCTGCTGGACGATTGTTTGATTGGCGCATATAACACCTCCCACACACACACCCCCAAAACAACACAATAATACACAAACTATCCTTAATTGAGCAATGGTTTGACTAGCCTCTTCCAACTCCCTTCTGTATGTTTATGAATGAATTGAGCAAGACACCCTGCGATTAGCCCTCCCATCTCCAATCCACAAATGAGGCAACAGTGAGTAACAGCTTTGCAGCAATTAAAATGTTGCTACTTATTAATATTTCCAGTCTAAGTCAAAAAGTGACAGTAAGGCACATCATTAAAGGAAGAACACTCAGAGGAATGATTTTGAAATATCTGGAAAACATTTCATCATGTTCTATAAATTTAACCACAATCACTATAAAGACAGCAGACAGAAAATCTGTTTTCGCTACAATGAAAAAAGAGGTCAGTATTTCTGTCATTCAGCTTGTAATTCTATCATTTTGCTTTACCAGCCAATTCAGACAGTCTATCTATCTGTCCATGGAACAGCCTTTTTCGGTACAACGTTTCCACTGTGCGTTCGCTAATTTTAATTGTTCATTCTATATTTAAGTGAGTCGGTCAGACAAGCAGTGTTTCTGTTGGCTTTGAAATGTCTTAACTTAATGAATCCTTGATGGAAACCACATCCTAAAACTATCTCGGTTCATAAAATCACCATGAAATTTCGATTACTTTATGGAACAGAGGCTTTTCTAGCACTTTTCCACCAGACAATGAGGTCTACCACAGCACGACTGCTAATCCGTACCCAGATCCATTTATACCCTGGTTTGGTACATGTATCTGTTTTCTTTTCCCATGGTAGTAGCTGGGGTCTCTTTAACTCTCTTTGGGTCTTGTGGTACTAACCCATTTTCTTGCAAGACTAATGTTAACTTTCAGTTGCCATAAAGATAGGAGGAGAAGCGGACCAATCAATCCCTTCGAATAGTGGGAATGTCCTTTTTTGGACATAGGTAATTTATAGAAGTTTTTGGAAGGTTCCCAAAGAAGTGTTTGCTCCATCATTAGGAAATAATCCCAGTGACACTATAGGCAATATTGGCTATCATATCTATGAAAGACAAGACTGTTGACAATTTCTCTGCACGTGTTGCTGCCCTGTGAAGGTAATTAGAAAATATTAATGTGTTGCCTTGCAATGGACCGGCAAACAGTCCAGGGTGTACCTCCGCCTTTCGCCCTATGTGCACTGGGATAGGTACCTGCAGACCTCCATAACCTTGAATTAGGGAATAAGCGGTTAGAAGATACATGAATTTCCATGTCTTCATTTGTCACATATATCAGTGAAATCTTTTATTTTCCAATCTTATTGTTCCATCTTAAGCATCCCTGAAGCAGGAATTGTCTTGATCAAGAACTTGCAGTAGTAGATCTTCCTAACCATCAAATCAACCACTTAGTACATTAACCATTTAAGCCACCACTGAAATGTAGTTAGTATGTAAAAGAAAGCTCTCAAATGTTGGAAATGGGACAAAGGAGGACTATGTATTTTTAGGCTTCACCCATATGTCTTTTTGGTGCCGCTGGTAAATTCTGTTCTATTTGCTGAACAAATGCATTGGGTACTTGCACTTTATATTGCAGTCATGGCTTATTTCTTCATTAGCTATTTCTACTTCCTTGTCCTCCTATTTACAAGTAACTGGCCCAAATAAGCCTCACAGTCCTTGCACAGTCTTTGCAGTTTCCAATGGATCCGTTTTGGGTGCATTCCTGGAGCCAAGCGTCAAGAAAAAACAACAGCAAACAATCCACACTCCCACTGACTGACTACCGATTAATGTACTAAGACAGAATCTGAAAACTATTACAGCAGCAGGAAAACATTTTCCTTCCGTGAGCCCAGAAATACTATGAAAGTGCTTTGTTTCAATTTTTAAATGTGTCATTAATAAGCCAGAACATTAAATTAGAGCATTAATTAGAATTCAAAGTTTAGCCCCTCCATTAACGACGGATGTCTGATATGATTTCTTCTAAATTTCATCCTTATTTCTGGCATTCAATAATCAGTGGCACCTCGGAAACCCAAACTTTTTTGACTGACACACTAACCACTACTGGGCCCCTGAACAAGGCCCTTTGACTCACAGTTTCTTATTTCTGCAAATGAAATATATATGGTTCTTGGAGAAGGGTGTCTGCTTCTCAGCTTGCTGCTTTTCTCTGCGCTAAGCTCATTGTGTGTGGCCTGCATACTTTTAATGTCCTATGCTAACTGCATGATTGCTTTTGGTTGTGCAGCTCTTCCAAACACAATTCTGACTATCTACTGCCTGTAAGTCATTTGCTCCCGACTGTGACAATGGCAACCTCATAACCCTTTACTGCTATCATTACGGTCATGCTGTAATTGAGAGTGAGTTAGGGAGGGATTCGGATTGGAAGCAAGTCAGGTTGTCCTGGTAAACGATCTAAACAAAGAAATTTAATTAAATCTCTAATCAAGCAAGTGAGAATTAGGAAACATCAAACTGCACCATCACCTGACCATCACATTCGTATAGAGTTCTTCAGCATTGTTGTCTCACGCTTCTTCCTATGATCATCTTTAGACTCCAGTTCATTCTGAAAAGGTGTTCAGTTTCAAGCAGTTGAGTCTGAATCAGGCCATGAGATTTCTTTTACTTCTACCAAAACATCCAGAACACAGCATGCCTTGCTGGAGATCAGGGTCTTTGTGCACAAGAACATTGTCATTCTGGAACAGGGTTTAGAGGTTCAAAGAATTTCTAGTCGGCCGTGTTTGTGGTAAAGACGTACTAACGAGGCAAGCGTTTCCTGGTGAGGTGTCTCCTCACACTTTGGCATATGGGTGAAGGTTAAAGCACTGAATCCATGTTTTTCTTTTCAATCTGTATGTGTCTGTGTGTGTATATGTGCAGAGGAAAGGAGTATCCAGCACCAGCAACATCAGCCACAGCTGTTACCTAATGGTAAATATTTGAAAATTTGTCAATTCTATTGGGCTCTACTCTTATTGGTGATGCTGGAACTCTTATGCTTATTAACTTACCTGCACGTCTCCGGGTGTGACTTTCCCCAGCTTAAAACCGTCATCCTTACAGTACCCCGGGTGTGGGGGTGGGGGGTGGGGGTCTCAGGGAACCTCAGCGCAGTCGGTACATTCCCAGAACGGACCACTCTGAAGTGACCAACAACAAAAACAAAAAATCAGTGCACTCCAGAATTCTTTGTGGTTTTCTTACCGGGTGTAAAAAAGTTGTACAAATGACCAGAGCGATAACAATATTGTTGGCTATTAGTCTCTACAGCATGTTCTTAGCATGGTAGGCATGGCCTTTACAAGGAAGTGAGCGATAGTCATGATCACTTCAGAGTGGACTGCAGCTTCTGTTTCACTCCAATCTAACCCTGCATGACAGCTGCTCTTCTTTACACTTAAAAATAGAAATGGCTGCCAAAATTAGAGAGGCTTGATCCAGGCCACTCCTCTCTAATTTGCATTAAACAACCTTAACATGTGCTTTAAATCTCTTTTTTTTAACAAAAACCTCTTTGACTCTTTTCTTTATTCCACTTTTCCTACATTACTCATATTACCATGCAGTGGGTAATGTTCATTAAGCTTTAGCTTAATGTCCATCAACAATCTGTCCATCACTTCTTTATCAATCACATGTTCATTATAGATACTTGACTAGCCAAGTCCGACGGTGGGGTCGTTAGCACGTTCGCCATACAGCAGGATGATCCTGAGTTTGATTCCCGGGCAAGGGTTCTTTCTGTGTGGAGTTCTCCCTGCGCTTAAGTGTGTATGTGTATGTGTATATGTGTATATGTGTGTGTGTGTGTGTGTGTGTGTGTGTGTGTGTGTGTGTGTGTGTGTGTGTGTGTGT
>JAOTRA010000014.1:6950890-6967828 GCA_026260255.1 Pseudolaguvia tuberculata | reverse complement strand
GTGTGTGTGTGTGTGTGTGTGTGTGTGTGTGTGTGTGTGTGTGTGTGTGTGTGTGTGTGTGTGTGTGTGTGTTCAGAGACGTGTGCTGTGAATAACGGAGGGTGCGACAGCACGTGTCACGATGCGCTAACAGGAGTGCGCTGCAGCTGTCCGGTTGGATTCACTCTCCAGCCCGACCGCAAGACCTGCAAAGGTAATACAAATGCACACACACACACACACACACACACACACACTTGGTCACATGTCACTTTGGTTCACGTCACAGAGAGGGACTGGTTTTATTTGGATAATGAAGAGAAAGACATACACTTAATCACAGCAGATGTTTGAGGGCAATCAGAAGTGCTAGAACCCATGGTTCTGATGGTCACGTGGCAGATTCTAATCAAAAATGCTTTGGTAGCCCCTGAAAGTAACAGATAAAATACATTGACACATGTCACCAAACTGGCAAAAAAACGCTTCAACAAATCATGTTGGTTGGCCTCCTATGTTGATACATGATCTGGACATTTGTAAGCCTTGGTTCCACTTTTGTAATGGTCTAGTATCCAGACTTTCTGTCATTAGAAACGAAACAATCTTCCAGAATATCTTCATATTTTCCTTAAAAGCTTTAATAAAAGAAATTCCTTTGGCCTCAAATTCCACTCTGATTAAACCTCCAGTTTTTGGATTTCCTCCTTTTTTCCACATGATAGAATGTCCACTACGCTGTCAAACCTTCTCATACTTGGCCATCTGTTTTATTAAACAATATTTCAAGGTTTTTTGTCAGAAGGTCAAGATAAACTAACTGTTGTAGTACTGCTATACATTTTGTTTCCAGTTTCTCCATCACCTTCTCTCCATCATTGATGGTTTCCTTCTTTCCAGATATTGATGAGTGCCGCATGAGTAATGGCAGCTGTGATCAGATCTGTCGGAACACCGTGGGAAGCTTCGAGTGTAGCTGCCGGAAAGGCTACAAGCTTCTCACCAATGAGAGGACCTGTCAAGGTAGGAACAGTGTTGTGAAACACTAGTAGTGTCCTGTAGTTTCTGTAGTGATACTACGGTAGGTACGTGGTATCACACGTGATCCAGAGGTTCCTTTTTCCCAACACTGCAATGATTGCGTGATGGAATGATTGTGTCCCATTTACATTTCTGGCCTTTGGTAACATCTAACTAAACAGTTGGGATCGGTGGTGCAGGGTATTGAACTAAGCTACCAACTTCTGTGTAAAAAAAAAGGCTCGACACTTGCATGTAGCTGATACCGTATATCAGTGCTGCTTCACTAAACAGCAAACCAAGATTTGAAAAGTGTATACTGTAGCTACAGTAGAAGATGGAGGTAGAAGGATCCTACATTTCTTCCTTGTGCTTCCTTGTTGAGTAATCCTTATCTAACAGTAAGTTTAGTATTCGAAATCTCTAGTATTCAATTTCCTGGACCACCAACCTGCTACCACGCTATTGGGCCATTGACTAGAGCCCTTTAACAGTTAATTACTTAAGCCACACAGAATATGTGCATCTGGCAAAATGGCAGAAATTCATGCATTCATTTATCTTCTAACCTGCTTATTCACAGGGGTTTGCTGGAGTCTATCCTCTCGTTTAGGGCGAGAGGCAGTAGTACATCCTAGACAGATCGTCAGTCCATCGCAGGGCCACACATAGACAAACAACCATACACACTCAATGCTTTGGGACATTTAGAATCACCTATCAACCTAATGTACATGTTATTGGATTGTTGGAGAAAACCGGATTACCCAGAGAAAACCCACACAAGCGCAGGGAGAATATGCAAGCTCGACACAGAAAGACCTTATTGTTGTGGGGCAACGTTGCTAACCACTACACCACCGTGTTGCCTAATGCCTGAAATGAAAGAAATTGATTATGACTTGGTGGCTTGGTATATCTCTCACGTTAGACCAGATTTTATGGGTTAGAAGGTACTTTAATTTCCCACATTCCTCCCTAACATCCAAATTAAGATACTTGAAAACTGAAGCTTTTTCTTTGGCTCGGTTTCACGAGAGTGATGGAATAAATGCTTGGTGGGAGAGCATGAACTCAGCCACTGAGCAAACAGAAGATCCCGCTGAGCCATGTTGAGCCAAACTGAGTTGCAGGTGTTGGGAATTAGAGCAAGCAATCTTCTCCACCTCCCCTAGCATACACATCTGGAGGCCTCTGGTGAGTAAAAAGCAAACAGAATCCTTCAGAGTGGGAAGAACGATTAGAAGAGTAAGAAAAAAGAGAGAAGAACAGAGGAGAGGGCCATGTCTTCTCTTTTACCTTTTTGTGTGGTCGTGTCCGTATGCATTTCTCTAGATTGACATTTCCAGCTGTGTTATTTCTGATTGCCTTCCTCCAAAGGCTACCTGTATATCATGGCATGTTTTTTTGTTGGACTCAAATCATTTTGAATGTATGCCTTGATGCCTCGGTAGCTTGACTAAAACCAAGCCGCCAATCACACCAACCACAAATGTCTTTAAAGCGGCAGTGTGGGATGTTCCTGTCAAACCATAGAGCTAAGTAGTCACAAACTCTTCCTGTCATTTTGGACATACTTTTAAACAGAACTTAGAAAAAGCTACTGATTGTGTGGAAGATTGAGAAAGAATTTTCATCAGTCTCTGGGTTCGAATAGGCAGATTTTATTTACGGTCATTTGTGACTCTGCATTTACGATCTCCATAAGTGGTGACTGCAAAACCCTGACATCCTTTTCCCTATATCAGACCTATCATTTAGACTCAGCATTTGGGCTCCACCCAGACTTCACTCCATGACCTGTGGTTGTTTTCTTTCCCCACTCCCCATCAGGCCATGGGTGAGAGTGTGGGAACGTTATCATCACTTTATCTCAGCTGCTGTACATTTCATTATTATACTGATCTGAGACCTGTCTTCAATGGTATTCTTCTTCAAGGGTCCTGATTTTTGGATCAATTACGTTACGTTTGTCATTTCTTAGGCAATCCTATCCACAAAGCAGTACATTTGTGACACCGAGTGGCATACATTGATTTGATCCTTTAATTTTTATTGACCGGTTGAAGGTTAAGGGTGTTGCTCGGGGGCTCCGCAGTGGCATTTTGGAAACTCCATGATTTTCTCAGCAATAAGTTCAAAATTTTAACCAGTTGCAATCACATCATTTGGCAGAGTCCCAGAGCGATTTACAACTGAGCGATATGGGGGTTAAGGGCCTTGCTCAGGGGCCCACAATAGTGGCTTGGTAAAGCTGGAAATTGAACCCTGGACTTTCTGTCCAACACCTTCCCAGAAGTGGTAACTATTGAGATACCACTTTCTAAATGTCTAGTCATAAAATCCAAAATCTTGATCTAATACTATGGACCCTTGCTTCCAGGTGAAGGTGTCACCAAGGAAAGGTATTATTTATTATTATTTATTTAGACCATTTTCACAGAACCAAAAAAAGAACTCTAAATAGTTGTTACTTTGGTTATTTACCCATGGAACCCTCCATGAACATACCTAATCCATAATCTGATTAAATGTAAATGAAAAAATAAAAAGAACAGAAGTGTTCTAATGGGATGACCTGAAGAACCATCTACATCTGAGCAGACAGCTATTCAAGTGTTTGTCAGGAGTCTTGTCAGGAGTGTGTGTAGGGGGGGGGGGGGATATGCAAAGCTTTGTATGTTGTTATCATAGGGAAAAGGTAGGTGTAAGCTGTCAGGAGAACATTCTTATCTTTATCCTCTTCTCCACACAATGCTGCTTAAGTGCACCCGAAGGTGAGGGGTCAAACAAATTGCTTAGCACAGAGGTTTTTTTTATCTACAGTGCTGCACAGTTGGTGATTTCCTCGCTCTCTCACACCCCTAATTTGACTCATATGGCCCTGATTTTATTAGGACTATATTTGTATCAAGTAACTTAATAAAAGCTTCCTGGAGGATCCGTTGGGAACCCAATAAAAACTTCAGAAGGCTGATAAAGTAAAGGAAATGTGAGGACCTGCTGTTATTTAGCTAGTTCTTTCGTCTGGAACCATCACTTCAGACCAACACAGCATTGCTTTCCATAGTCATCTTAATGCTAGGTCTCTTCCAAAAGGATCTTCTAGTCTTCTCCAGGATGTCGCCATGGAAAATACTATCTATGTCATATATATTTCATCTAATCAGTTATTAGTGCTTACCTCAGCATCAAAACCACCAACTAAGGCACTGTGTCTTTTACAGCTGAAACGTACACAGAGCATTCCTAAAACCATGGTCTGGTGTGAGAGGTGAAAAATGTGTTTTAGTCAAGTATTTGTAGAAAGATCCTTTTTTTCTTTAGAAGTGCTACCTGAACTTTGGGTCTCACACACTTGACCTTTTTTTCCGCTAATACTCTGAAAACACACCAAACATCAGGACGGCTCTTACTGCTCTCGAAATGTGGAACGTGTAAACTATTTTTTGCTTACTTTAGGTGGTGTTGACCGACCCTTCTGGTTCCATGACCATCATCAACTTTCAGCTTCAATCAATCAGGATAAAGCTTGTCTCTTATTGTGTTACTGAGGATCTGGATACATTCCTTAACCATTGCTAAGCCTCCCCCAACCTGTCTTTAGCAGACCATTCAGACTTGCTCTTTATCCGATTATGGTTCTGTATCCTTTAATAGAGGGTCATATATCTGCTTACATCTCTGTAAAGAGACTAGCTGTTTGCTTCATCCGATGATTGTTTCAAATTGATCGGGGCTAAGATTAGCAGCTAACAGATTTAGCATAGCTGCTCAGACACCCTGATGAAATTCTTTCACTGTGGTAGCTTGTGGTATCCTATGAAAAAATCTTATATCATATTGTCACATGCCGGCTAGCAGGTACATTACACTAGTCTACTACCAACACCAGCATTTTCCTCTTGCTCTGTCAAAACAATTAGGCCCTTTATGGGGACATAATACTGCTATGGACATTAGAGAAGAAGGAGACAAATGTCTACCTCAAACTTTTGACAGGGCCTACGGAAATTATCTTGTTGCATAGACATGGCCCACACAACCAACAAATTCTCTGTATAGGAATGGAACGTGGATTGGGTGTATCAAAATCAACTGAACAATTGGTCTGCTTGGTTTCAGGATATTGTTGACTTATAAGAAGATGATTGATGGATCTTGAGGGTCAGAAAGCGAACAGCTGGATCCACTGGGTGTGGAAACCTGTCTAGGGTACCCTGCTGTCCTTCTGAACCCATACCGATTTCTGTGGGTGGAACAAAGTCCAGGCTCACTAAATGAATCAGCCAACAGCTCATAAACCATTTCTGATGAAGCTTGGGAGATCTGGGCTGGGGAAAATGTTTTTGAAAAGGGGGTTATAGAACCCAGGACGTTTTGGCTACCCTGAATAGCAGTATGTCCAAAATTAACAAAAGTTTTATAAGCATGTATGTGATTACATTTATATTTATGCCATTTAGACAATACAGAGCAAATTATATATTTGAATTTTTTTCTAAATGATCAGTTGGAGGCGGCGTGCTGGTGTAGTGGTTAGCATGGGTGTCAAGAAGGTCCCAGGTTCAATTCCCTTCCAGGTCTGGGATCTTTCTGTGCGGAGTTTGCATATTCCTCCCCCGCTTCTGTGGGTTTTTTCCAGGTATTCCGGTTTTCTTCCACAGTCCAAAAACATGTACAATAGGTTGATTGTCGACCCGTCAAGGGTGTACTCCAGTCAAGGGTGTACTCCTTACCCTATATGCGCTGGGATTGGCTTCAGAGGACCCTTATGACCCTGAATTAGGAAATAATAAACAGGTTAGAAGATAAATGAATGAATGAATGAATGAATGAATGAATGAATGAATGAATGATCAGTTAGGGATTAAGGGCCTGGTAAGTAGTCCCAGAGGTGTCAGCTTGGTAGTGGCAGGAATTGAGCTCAGTCCTACACTGTAACCACTAAGCTACCAGTTGTTTATTTAAAGCTTTCTGCTACAGGTTGGGCCTGTTGGGTTACACTACTGTGACTGATTTTAATAATAGGCCACTAAGCGGCCACTGCTGGCCCCAATAAATAACATAACTGTAGATAACTGTAGGTCGGTCTGGATAAGAACAGGTCAAAGATTTTTATATACCTTCCAAATGAAAATTTTTTAATTTAATAATTGCCAGAAGAATTTCTATGGGTACTCTGGTTTCCTCCCACAGTCAAGAAACATGTACATTAGGTTGATTAGTGATTAGTGATTCTAAATTGCTCTTAGGCCCTGCCCGTGCTTCTCGCATCATTTGCTCTAGAATAGTCTCCCGCCCTAACCCCACCCTCCTCTCACCGCGACCCCAATTTGTGGAATAAGTTGAATGAATAACTAAAATGGACTTACAAACGTTTTTCTCTCTCTCTCTCTCTCTCTCTCTCTCTCTCTCTCTCTCTCTCTCTCTCTCTCTCTCTCTCTCAACAGACATAGATGAGTGCTCGTTTGACCGAGCATGTGACCACACCTGTGTGAACTCTCCAGGCAGCTTCGAGTGTCAGTGTCACAAGGGCTATGTACTGTACGGAGTTGCTCACTGTGGGGGTAACATATTCTTAATTCTTCCTTCATGTTGTATCGATTCAAACTTCTGGTCTCACCCGACCTCTTTGTCTTCTCGAACACACCTGAGCCAACGGTCCTTAATGTAATCGATGGTATGTGACTCTTGATTTGGTAAATAATTCATTGTAGTGGTGCTTAGTTTTTTATCAGAAGACGGAGGTTTAAGCCTCACAACAGCTGGCTAGCGTTGACGTCCGTAACCCTTCAAGAGGTATGTTATAATGGCTGAACCTACACCCTCTTTACCCCAGGATATTCGAAGAAAGAAATGTTCATCGTTTTATCTGATTTGAATTCTTCTCTTCTTTTCTTTATTTTCATAGATGAAATCATATTGATTGTAGAACATCACTGGTTCTTTAGGAATTCCGATCCGACCTTCTGATTTGGCTTTGTCATTCCAAAATCTTTTCGAGAAGGGGTGTATATTAAGAGAAATTCTGAAATGACCCTGTTCGTGCCATTCAGAAGTAACCACCTAACCACAGTGATGTAACTCTTGAGAAGAGGAATGCGTTCCTGTGGTTCGGCAAAAGGGAGGCGATGCACTGATGGAGGACTGGTGTTAGAAACACGTGTTTATGGGTGCATAAAAGTTTCTCGATGGTGACGGTCTCCGATGGAGTGTGAATTAGTTACAGAGTGGGTACAGGAAGTCAGGAAGGTGGCCTGGCACAGGGACAAGGGCAGCCAAAAGGCTTTGTTATGTTGTTAAGAAATCCTGGCTTGATGAATGAAGCTTTTTGCTATTTTGTCTGCACTTGACAAGCCTTTAGATAAAAGGCAGCATTACAGAACGCTAAAGGACCGGGTTCTACAGGACACTGTTGCATGCAGATGTAGTGAAGGATCTGGAATGCAAAGCAAAAATGATTCAAAACAAGTCATTAAAACAGGACAGCTGAATTCTGGCAGTAGGAATTATTCCATATGCAATTAGTGAAGAATGTGTGGAGTTTTTCAACACAAAAAATGAGATGGAAAAAAGGTGAAGGATCAAGTGGAGGAGAACCTGGAGCTCAGACTAAAAGTTACTTATAGTCAGTAGCTTAAATTTAGTGAACTATTACAACAATCACTGAAATTTGGAGAAAGTCAAGCTATTAATTCTCAGCTTTTTGGAAACAGCTGGAACTGTTGGATTTGGATTGGATTGGATATATTCTATATCTGACCATATTAGATCACTAAGCTACCAATCTGTGTAGGCCTCATTGTCCTTGCAAGGTAATTAATAGGAACTTAGGTTTAGATAAAAATGGTTTCTGCAAACACCCTGTTCCCTGTCTGTACAAATCAGTTGGACCTGAGAGGCGTGTTCAAGGGGTCTTGGGGCACGAACAATCGTTGACACAAAAGGTCAATGAAGGTGTCAATCAAGCAAGATTTTTTCTTTTTTTCTGTAGCCCCTCTTTTCTGCTTCACTGTTCGCCGAGATTAATGAGAACCTTGAATGCAGATGACTGAGAGAGGAAACACAAAGTCAAAGGTTCTAGTCTGGAGACGGCTAAAATCTGGGTTGTGGAGGAGAAAGAGAAAAGACAGAGGGGGTGGGAGAAACCAGACCAGCCTAGCAAACACGAGAGCTTTATTCATTAACGAAATTCAGATTCATTGCTATTCTGTTCCTCTCTGGCTTCAACTAAGGGCAAAGTCTTTGATTTGCCTAAAGATTCTTTATGTCTTCTTCTCAGTCTGCCTCTACCCTTTAGTCAAACCCATCTCTCTCTCTTCTCTTTGTTTTTTATTCAGCTCCCATCTGGTTTGCTGTGATTTAGAGAGTGATTGTGGTTTTACTTTTCCCTTTTTTTACAGGGGAGGGTGGCGGGGGTGGCGGGTGGACATGCTTAAAGGCATATATGAGCAAATGCAAGCCAGTGAAAGCACACAAACCTTTGGCCCGGCTGGGTTCTGCAATTGTGTCAAGGTGGAAAAACAATTAGGGCGACTGTGGGATTAAGATGAAGACCATACTGATGTTTTTACCAATTAGTAAAGGGTTTGGTGAAGTGGAGCCTTTACTGACCAACTGTTCCCTCTTCCGCTAGTCTATAAAACCATCTGAACTGTTTCTTTGATTACTTCCTAGTTCCAGATTGAAGCTTAAAGGGGATTACAAACTTGTTTTGTTGCTGTCCCATACTGTGGAACACATCGCCTTTATGTATCAAATCTGCTAAGGCAATTTCTAATATCTATAAATTCCATTGACCCCCCCCCCCCTTTTTTTATTCTCAGGTCAATAGATGTTGTATAAATGTAAAAATGCCTATCCCATCTAAGAACGTTTGGGGTCAGAGTGCAGAGTCAGCTATGGTACAGCGATGCTTAAAAGGGTATAAGGACAGTGGTAGGGTCTTTGTGGTCTTCCAATCAATGACTCAGCATTGACCTAATCATTTTAGCCATCTCTGCTACAACATCAGAAATGTTTTACCATGCATACCATCATATATATCACCTACAGTGGTCCCTATATCTGGGACCACTGACCCAAAGCTAGAGTTTACATTCATTTGATCGTCATTTAAATGATGCTGTAATATTAACAGAAAATAGGCCATGTCTGCCAGATGATGATGGGTTTCTTCCTACTTCATGGAGGTTTTTTCGTGCTGTAGTCTCTTGTGGTTTGTCGGCTAGTTAACACATTCTGTGTAAAGCTGCTTGAAGAAAATGTCAGTTTGTTAAAATGTGCTAAATTAATGCAATTTGCATCTATATAACTGTCTGTGTGTTTTTTTTAATGATACGATTCTTCAAGTCCCAAAGTATTTGGTAAAATATTTTTGCATCACCAGAGTAAACGCAATGTCATATTATCGGAAAGCATAACTTTGGCCATCTGTATATTTAAAAGTATCGTTATATTGTAAACAATTTTACATAGAGAACTTACACACAGCTAATGTCAGCTACTTTTTAATGCAGCATAGCTATATCCTCTTACCATTTTTACCCACTTCTGATGTTGTTTCCAGAACGTAAATTGTCTGTATTCTCGATACAATGGTACATTACAAAAAAAAAAAAAAGTTTGTGCCTCCCTGACAGCTGCATTTTGACCCTTTGTACAGTTGGTTTGGTTGATGTTACACGGTTTAGCATTGTTTTGGCTCAGAAACGTGGTTCTGATCAGGAGGTTCGATGTTTACATGAAAACGTTGAGTGTTGCCTTACAAACTGTGTGTGTGTCACAAAATATATTTGCTGTTTTATTGGTACAGAGTGGCATTTTTTTCACAGCGTTTTGAATGCAATTACTGCCCTTTTCACATATGAAAGTAAGCAGGGGTCAGTCTGCCCGGCACCACTGGTAGCTTTAACCCCTGTAACTCACAACCTTTTGCTTAAGGGCACGAATCCGAAATCTGACACAGGAACAGGGTTTTTTTCCCCCTATGACTTTTTAGCTACAAAGAACTTTACATCATTGTTTCTTTTTTCTTCTCTGTTGATAAAGGATATGTAAATCATGGACTGGTGTACTGGTGTAAAGAGCAGCACTAGTTAGCTGACGTTCCCTTTTTTTCCGATTTGCAGATATCGATGAGTGCAGTATAAACCGTGGTGGCTGTAAATACGGCTGCATGAACACGATGGGCAGCTACGAGTGTACTTGTCCACCGGGATACAAACTGCACTGGAACAAGAAGGACTGTATCGGTACGAGTGTGATAACACTTACACCTACTGGTCAATATAGACATTACACCACATGTAATGTAAAAAGTGGGGTTGATCCTATTTTTTTCTGACTGGTCATTTACATGAATAACTTTGTAGCTACCAGATTGCAGCACTAATTATTTTTTAATGTTTAACTCTTGCTTTCTTTCCCTATCGAACCATGGTTCTACTGATTTAAAGCATTAAATACAAAAATATAATTAATTGCATAATAATGAAAGCATGAAACTGGCTTTATTTTTAAATCCAACCTTATATGAAGAATAAACATTTGTTTGGTTCATTTTATGAAATGATGGTAGAAACCACCATTTTGGACACACGGTCACACATAGGTGAGGGTTTGATCACCCTCCTGGCTTATTAATAGATAAATGTTTTTGGGTTTTTTGCCTTAGAGGTCGTGAAATGTCCCTCCAGCCTGATGGCGCCAAAAGCGACACTCTCTTGCAGTAAGACAGGAAAAAAGGAGAGTTGTTCCCTGACTTGTGCATCCAAAGCTCACTACCTCGCAGGTACAGTATTTAATGCAACAAACACAAAAGTCTGTTTTCATTCATTAATTCATCTAAGATGCTTATTCCCTAATTTTAGGTCACAGGAGCCACATTTAGACAAACAACCACACACACATTCACTCCTATGGGCAATTTAGAATCACCAATCAACCTGTACATGTTTTTGGAAACATGCAAACTCCGCACAAAAAGACTCCTTGCCCTCAACCCTCCCCCAGACCCTACGACAAAAAAATCATACTAAATGTAGAAGTGCATGAGGGTCACAAAAGGATGCACTTCCAAAAATGGTGTGGTGCCCCTCCCAGTCATTTTGCACCCAGGGCAACTGCCTATATCACTGATGCCACAAACCACCCTGATCATTATTCCTCCGGTTTGTTCTTGCTGTAGAATCGGACACCAGTTACACCGTCAGCTGCGGAGTCCGAGGAAAAATTCAAAGTCGTCTGAACTCCAGCAACAGCCAAAGCTGCTTAGGTAAGAAGCATACATCACATGACTGGATGAATGAAACCTGATTGGATGAACATGGAAGAAGAATAGGTAAATGCTTAGTTGGTGTAGTAAACAGATGAATCGATAAATGGATGATTTCCATTTAAATGATCGGATGAAACCTGACAGGATGGACAAATAGACAAATAAATTAATAACCTAATGGAGGAGTAGATGTGGGATTGATCGACAGATTGAGTTAACAAAGTTGAAGAATATTTCGCTAGGAGAAAAGAACCTGATTGTATTTAATCTAACAAATAATAAATGAATAGAAACTCTGGGCAAAGGCAACCTTTATTAACGAATACTTGTGTATGAGTATTTATTTATTTATTTATTTATTGAGTCATTGTTTTTCTTCATGTTTCTGGCACGCTTCAATGGGTCAATTCAAATGATGGCAGGGTGATTCCCGGGCACCGGGGACCACTGAGTGAATAAATGAACACTTCAGTGACAAATGGGATTGGTTGTTGCCAATGCTACTTTGGTTTGTCTGTAGAGACTTCGGCTTCCCCAGTGAAGCAGACGGCCTCGTTCCGAATCAAGAACGCCAAATGCCACCTGCACCCCAAACTCAGGGGCAGAGTAGAAGATGGAGGCAAGCAGATTGGACCAGGTGAACAGGCATATGGACTGACTGGTTGTCTGCGATTTTAAACAGACGTACTGTAGATTTCTTATTAGTTGCTGCTCAGGTTGTTGTGAGTGTGTAAAGTGTTTTGTAGTGTGTAACAAGTGTTTGGACTGTAGGTGGTCAGCTATGCAACAACTGCCAAGTCACCTTCATCAATCTAAAGTGTGAGTCTTCCAAAAAGACCAAAATTCGCCATACACGTAACCCAGCTAACAAAGAGGTCACACGCATCACATTGGAACTGGAAGCGGAGATAAAACCTGGGGACACCACAGGTAAGTGTGCACTAATAAAAACACCATAAAACTAACGTGAAGGAACTGAAAGCAAATTTTTTATCAAAAATATTTTCGTGGTCAAATAATCGGGAGCTTGTGTAAGAGATTGCAATAATAGAATTATTATTTGTTCTGAATTATTAAGAAGCTCAGTCCGGTGGTGGTGGAATTGGGCAGCCTGCTGACAGTTAATGACAAATAATGAAATATTAACAACATTTATATGAGTAAATACGATACAATTATTATATGTAAAGCTGTTTTGTTAATTGATTAAAGTTCATGTGCACCTGGTAGTATTCTCCACCTGGTAGTATTCTCCACCTGGTAGTATTCTCCACCTGGTAGTATTCTGCACCTGGTAGTATTCTCCACCTGGTGGTATTCTCCACCTGGTAGTATTCCCCACCTGGTAGTATTCTCCACCTGGTAGTATTCTCCACCTGGTAGTATTCTCCACCTGGTAGTATTCTCCACCTGGTAGCATACTACACTTGATTGTATTCTGCACCTGGTAGTGTCGTTAATCAATAGCGACTGGTCCAACCCAGAAACTTTCATATTGCTTGTCAGAATCAGAGAACCTAATTGATCTCCTCAGTTACGTTATTCACAATTAATGACGATCTACTTCATATTTTCCTACTGTGAATGTTTTATTATCTGGTTCTGGATTTTCACTGCTGGGTCTTTTGAGCTTGTGTAGGAAACTGTGACTTGAACTGTGTGAGGAAGCAAATGGAGCAGAAGATGAAGTCGTCCATCAAAGCGCTGAAGAAGTCCATCAACCAGGAGAGGTTCCTGATCCGTGTGGCCGGTCTGGAGTATGAAGTGGCTCAGAAGGTCACACAAGCCGCTGACAAACAGGAACACTGCGGCCCTGGAAGAGAGAAAGACAGCGGTCGATGTGGTAAGATCATCCAACTGGAATACGCATAAATAAAACTGGTGGAAATGGTATAGAGATGACAAAAGGGGCTACCGTATATGGTATGTAAACGGTAGGTGTAGCAATGTCACTGTGTGTGTTTATACAGATGCACAAGGGGGTGCTGTTGCATCTGTATAGACAAAGCAGGCAGATGTAAATATATTATAATATATTTGCATATACACACACAGATACCCTGAGCAGTCAAAATGGAGACAGTGAGACTTTCCATAACCTTACGTAATTTTTCCGTAAGCTTTTAATTAAATACATAAATGAATGATGTCATCAATGTCTCACTGTCTCCCCCTTCTGACTGCTTTCTCAGTCAGATGTCTGCCTGGTTCTTACTATCATGGTGAAATGGAGCGTTGTGTGCAGTGTCCTCCTGGGACCTTCCAGGAGCGTGAAGGTCAACTTGCTTGTGACCTTTGCCCTGGAGGAGATCGTCATGGCTTACCAGGTGCACGTAACATCACTTCCTGCTCAGGTAAGAATGCCCGAAACGCCAGCTGTTCCAGAGCTCGAGGAGTCTGTTAAGGTGTGATGCTTTTTCCAGTTGTTTTCCATAAAAATAAAGGGTTCTGGTCTGGATCATTTGTTGTCTGTTCTATAATAAAGCAGAAGATCAATCAAACCCCACCAACCAATCAAAACAAAGCTAAAGCTCAGATCCTGATTGTGATTTAAGGTCAGTGTGCGCCAGGATATTACTCCAGCGATGGCTTTAAACCATGCCAGCCATGCCCTCGAGGGACATACCAACCTGATCATGGAAGAACACTTTGCTTCCCCTGTGGAGGTGGCCTCGACACAAAGAGGGACGGATCCAGCTCTTTTCATGAATGTGAGGTCAAAGGTCAGTACCATGATGCTAACCTAAATAACAAGAGTTGCTGTACAGAATAGCACGAAACCTGATCTGGACACTATAACATAAACCTGATCTTGAAGCATGACATGACATGGATAGAGAAAAACAAAGACAGACTTAAACACAGGGGTTTAAATACCTAACGCAGGCAATCAACTAAACAAAACTCACCTAAACAAGATGAGAAACACATGACCAAAATAAACCAATGAGGGCATCACATGTGGACAGGGGAATCGCATGACAAAACCTAAACAAACAATAAACATTCGAACTAGAACAATGACACAAAGTGTAGCTATTGCTCTCCAGAGACCCGGCAAAACAAAGCAACCTTCTGACCTTTTCATTGCCATCTAAGTGTGTGTGTGTGTGTGTGTGTGTGTGTGTGTGTGTGTGTGTGTGTGTGTGTGTGTGTGTTTTCTGCAGTTTCCTGTCCTCCTGGACATTACTACAACACCTCAGTGCATCGATGTATCCGCTGTCCGGTGGGGACTTACCAGACAGACTTCAAACAGAACTATTGCATCACCTGCCCTGGAAACACCACCACAGATTTTGATGGTGCAACTAGTGTGTCTCAGTGCAAGAGTAAGCACACAACGGTCTCCACCGAGGAGTTTGGCTTCCACATGTCCCAAAACAAAGCTTCCCCTATGCTAACATGATCTGTTTTCTTGCTTTCTTGTGTTGGTGTGTGTGTGTGTGCGTGTGTGTGGGTGCGTGTGCAGACAGGGAATGTGGAGGGGAAATCGGCGAATATATCGGCTACATCGAGTCTCCAAACTACCCAGGAGATTATCCCGCTAACGTGGACTGCATCTGGACCATTAACCCCCCTAGCAAGCGTAAAATCCTCATTGTGGTCCCAGAGATCTTTCTGCCTTCTGAGGATGACTGTGGAGACGTGCTGGTCATGAGGAAGAACTGTAAGAGTTTTAACATAAGGAGAAACAGAAATCTTAGTTTTGGATATGACTTTTTTTCAGCTGTTGAACTTTTTTGGTCTACAGGGTCTGTGACCTCCATAACCACGTACGAGACGTGTCAGACATACGAGCGGCCCATCGCTTTCACGGCTCGTTCGCGGCGCCTCTGGATCAATTTTAAATCCAACGATGTGAACAGCGCTCGTGGATTTCACATCCCCTACGTCACCTACGATGGTACGCCATCTAACACTCTCCCTTCTGATCCTTCATGTCAATTCTACTTTTGTCCTGTTGTGTCCTCGACACAACCTAAACTTAGTTTTTTTCTTAGTTTTTGTTGTTGTTGTGTTTTCTAGAGGATTATGAACAGCTGGTAGAAGATATCGTACGGGATGGAAGACTTTATGCCTCTGAAAACCATCAAGAAATCCTAAAGGTTTGAGAAACAAAATCAGTTAAAGATAAAGATTTACATAATATTCTGCCTCTGCGATGGACTGGCAACCTGTCCAATGTGTACCTCTGGCTGACTCTGGCAGACTCCCTGGATAGCACAGTCGCCTCACAACAAGAAGGTCCCGAGTTCGAATCCCGGGCTGGGATCTTTCTGTGCGGAGTTTGCATGTTCTCCCCTCGCTTGCGTGGGTTTCCTCCGGGTGCTCCGGTTTCCTCCCACAGTCCAAAAACATGCAGATTAGTTGGATTGGTGATTGTAAATTGTCCATAGGAGTGAATGTGTGTGTGAATGGTTGTTTCTCTATGTGTGGCCCTGAGATGGACTGGCAACCCGTCCAGGTTGTACCCCCGCCTCTCGCCCTATGTACGCTGGGATAGGCGCAACAGACCCCCGTGACCCCGAATTCGGGAATAAGCGGGTAAGAAGATGAATAAATGAATGAATGAATGAATGAATGAATGAATGAATGAATGAATGAAATATCTAGCAGTGCTTGATGGTCAATAGGGGGTGCTGTGGTGCCCAAATCCACCAAAGAATAAAGCAATATAACAAAACAAAAAAAGACCTAAATAATTTAATGTAAATTAATTATTAGTCAGATAATCAGGTTTTTAAATAAATGTTTAAATGACTAATTTATAAATGTTCAAATGACTAAGTTTGGCGTAATGTAAAACATGCCCTTTATTGGGTTTTTTCCTCTCTAGTGGACGACATTAGTATTACAGTCTCCTTCGCTGAATCATATATTGATCATTATTGATATTTCTATATCCGTTTGGAACATAATTGTCCTTTCCCCACTTTTGATTCTGTCTCCACACTTAGGACAAAAAATTAATCAAGACGCTTTTTGACGTCCTGGCGCATCCGAATAATTACTACAAATACACAGCGCGGGATTCCAACGAGATGCTGCCGCGCTCATTCATCCGCCTCATCAGCAGCAAAGTCTCGGCTTTCCTCCGACCGTATAAGTAGCCGAAAGCGCTGGAGAGCTTTTCACACTCCGTCCGACAGCAGGCTTCAGTCGGAACCGGCTCAGCCAAGCGCTTTGTCTCAAATCCAACCGGACTTTTCATTCTCTTCAATTATGCACATATGGGAAGGAGGGGATGAGGAAGAAGAGGAGGAGGAAGAGTAGGGGGGGTCACATTTCCGTGATGTTGCGAATATATATTTTTTTTTTTTTTTTTTTTTTTTACAGTTTTAGGTCCTGTTTTTATTCCAACAGGTAAAATATCATATTCCACTGAGCATCAGCTTTTCGGAGACTGTTATAGTCTCGAAATTGTCCTTTCACATAAAGTTTTACATATTTTCCTCTACACACACACACACACACACACACACACACTGTAAGTCATTGGGTATATTCAGTTATCAAGAGCTTCTAATTTACTTCACTGTTAGTTTGTCTTTTCCATCTGTTCCCAGTCCAGTCTGTCCATCTTTTCCATCTGTTCCCAGTCCAGTCTGTCCATCTTTTCCATCTGTTCCCAGTCCAGTCTGTCCATCTTTTCCATC
>JAOTRA010000014.1:6930762-6949041 GCA_026260255.1 Pseudolaguvia tuberculata | reverse complement strand
ACACACACACACACACACACACACACACACACACACACACACACACACACACACACACACACACACACACACTTATTCCTATGGAATCAACAATGACATGTTATTAGACTGTGGAAGGAAACTGGAATACCAGCATAAAGCGCACAAAAAGAACCCTTGTCCGGGACATTTTTGCAATGAGGCAACTTTGCTAATCACTTTGCCAAACAAAAACACTTTAACCACCAAGCTACCACTTCACACAATATTAATTCGCTAGCCACAAATATAAGAGGGTTCAATTAGAAACAAGCCAATCAGAGCTCATCCATAATCTACAATTCACACACTCTTGGTTAATGTTTGTTTGTATATTTAACTTTTAACACAAGCTTTATTCTCTGGGGCAATCTTCACCCCAGCAACCCTATCGTCTGGTCCAAACTGAACATCAAACGAACACCCATCGATTTTGTTGTCTTGGTCACTTGATCAATTTTCATGTATTACGCTGCAGGCTTTATCCACGAGGATCATCTGCGCGAGCTCCTGACCACCATGGGCGACCGTTTCACAGATGAGGAGGTGGACGAGCTTTTCCGTGAAGCGCCCATCGACAAAAAGGGAAATTTCAATTATACAGAATTCACCCGTATCCTCAAACACGGAGCCAAAGACAAGGATGACATGTAAAAATAAACAAATAAATAAATAAATTTGAGGTTTGTCTGAAAGCAGGATTTTAATGACTCAAATGTTTTATTACATAAAGCACATACAATATATTGGCAAAAGTCTTTGGTCACCTGAGCATCACAAACAGATGTTTAACATCATCTTCAAGATTGATTCCCATTGTTACAATTGTATGAAGCTCCAGGCTTCTATAAGACCTTCCAGTTCAATGTTGTGCTTGAATGTGAGAATCTCTTCATTCAGCTCCAACAGTATTAGTGAGATCAGACACTAATCACTCAGTGGTTTTGTGCTCAGGGTCATTATCATACTAAAATAGTGTTGGAATCTTAGTTCCAGTGAAGAAATAATGTTATGCTACAATCTACAACAAACATTCTAGACCATCTGTGGGCTTCCACATTTTATCGACAATTTGGAGAGGAATCACATATGGACCTGATGGTCAGGTGACCAAAAATCTTTGGCAATATAGTGTATTGGCAATGAAGTGGAAGTTTAATAAATGTTTTCAGCTATGGGCGGGAAGAAGGAAATGATTTCCTACTTCCCTAATACAGGGGTCACAGGGGTCAGGGGTAAATGTAGACCAATAGGTTGCCAGTAATGGTCACCAAGCGTAAAATTTGTAGCTGTAAAAACGGTTGTTGTTATTATATAAGCAGCAACTAGAACAATCGTTTCAGTTTCTGAAACTTTGCACCCAAACGTTCACTTTCTAAGCGTTTACAAAAGGTATGCCACAGGCCCCATTTTAACCAACCTTAACGGATAAATGCGCCCTCTGCTGGATAAATAAACAGAAACAAAAGAAATATCTCTTTATTACATCTTAAATAAAACTTTATTTTTGCTGTGGAAAAGAAATATTCCCACAACACCCCTATCATCTAGACACGATAACATTGCATCATCGAATCTCCATTTAATTCATCTGGGGAAAAAAACAAAAACAACAAACATTTACAGTAAGGACGAGGCCTTTCGACAATGTAACGTCACTTATGATTCATGGGGGCGTTAAAGACCTGATCTGGGATCAGACCATTAGAGATCCAATGCTCTGTTTAGATACCCCAAGTCAGAAAATACGACAAACCTTTAAAAACAAATGAACTTAAACAGTCAAATGGAGGGAATAAGTTCAATTTTTTTCCCCATCTGGACGATGTTCATAATTAGCTGCATTCAGTACAGAAACTGAATCCATTTTGGAGGGGGGGGGGGGTGTTTAGGACAATAATCTGCATTGCTAATTTTTTTTGTAGCACCAACCTGGCAAGATAATAATTGGTAAAGGTGCTTGGGTTGAATTAGCAAAAATGCTTTCACTTGTCAATGCAAAATTTTCCGCTAAGTTCTTAAAGGGAAAATTTCGTACGCTACTTTCTTGTTGGATATGATAGAAAGAGCAAACTTTATAGAAACGAGGACAACGATACAATTGGCTGAGCTCTCGATTGGAGTTACGGGGAAGGATTCCTGTAGCAAATTTGTTCTTTAGCAAAACATTTCCTTAATTCGAATCTCAGCTAGACTTCGAGATATTCCAACGACTTGCAAAGTGGTGGAGGTTTGGGAAGCTGAGGATGCAGTTAAAATAAAAAGTATATTGATGACATCATCGTCTGGCAAAAGAAAAAAACAACAACATTACAACACAGATGAAACCTAGGAGTGACAGTCCATTGCTAAAAATTTGCAGACTCTGGCAAGCCGATGTGGCAAAGATTCCCAGAGTCTTGTTAGAATCTAGATTTCAGTTTAAAATAGTTTTTTCGTCCGATACGTTTCCTGAATGTACAAAGTTTTTTCGTCCTCCGAAACAGAGGGAAGAAGCTAGAAAAAGCAGCTTCGATCGTCCGCTGGAGTCGTTCCTCCATCGCTGTGGCGACACAAGCTGTAGCCCTATTAACATATGATCCGTGAGCCGATGTTGGTTTCGATATCAAGAAAACCGATCAAAAACGCAGGAAAACTTAAGGACAAGGAGATATTGCTGTAGCCTAAAAAGAAATTTGACACATCTGTACTGGAGGAAACCAAAAATGAAAGATGTTTATGATTGCTATGAAGCGCCATCTGCTGGTCAGTTCTACGCCGTTATTGAGCTCGTAACAGTCGATCTTCGCCAAAGCTTCTCACTTTGCTCTACCTTTTTTTTGGTGAGGGGTTAAAGACTTTAGCAGGTCCAACTGCGGCAGCTTGGTGGGACACAAACACACACAAACCTTCAATAAAAAGGTGAAAGGTGAAAAGTGAGGACTAAAGAACACCACACAGAAGCTTAACACACATTTCATCACTTGAGTTGATAAAACATCTGCACTTTGTTAATAACATCTGTGCTATAGAGAATGATGGGATGTTGTGTGACTGTTTTTTGAAACACCCCTGCTAATTTGTCCTGTGTGTGCGTGTGTGTGTGACATCCAAATATTTCTGTGAACCAAATTCAAATACAAGACAGACAATAAGAACCTTCAGGAAGATGAAAAAGCCAACGCAGCCGTTGTCAGGTTTCCAGCGCTCATTATTATTCTACCGTTTATCACGATTATAACAATTTTTGTAAAAAAAAAAAAAAAATAGGGAGGGTGTGTGTGTCTGTGTAAGGAATGAGAGTGTACGAGAATGATTGTGAGAGCACGAGAGATAGTGTGTGAATAAGAGTGAAAGTGTGTGTGACAAGAGAGTGTATGCATGTGAGAATGAGTATGTGTGAGAGTGAGATGGGGGGGGGGGAAGGGGCGATTATACATGTAACTATACCGGGATGAAACGTCTGCGTGCTTAATTTATAATTGAATGCGCTTTAGTTTCCTGCGACTGCACGCCCTGAACTCAATTATTCTTTATAAAAGAAATGATGATGCAACATACCAAAATGACCCCCCTCCCTTTTCCTCCATGATGATGATGCTGAGGATGAGAGGAAGACCACATTGCTGTAAAACAAGTGCAGACGTGCAGAATCCTGAGTGCATTGCTGGAGACAGGGTGTGTCAGGGAGAACGAAAGGGCGTCAAATCTTTTAGAAGTCATCGATAAAACACAGGTGACGTGGCATTTGAGATCAAAGGAGCATTTTTACAGCCGGGGTTCCGGTTCACTCCAGGATGTGATTACAGCTTGGAATCCCCTAATTATTAATAATAATAATAATAATAATTCTTTAGAACAAGTAAAAGAGTAAGAAACAATTGGGCAGTAAGAATCTCCGTGCGACAGTTTATTCCTCATTAATATATATATATTTTTATTATTATTATTATTATTTCCTCATGATTGTATGGTTTTGCGTCTCTGTGGGCTTCAGAAGCATGATTAAGTGTGTGTGTTTCTCTCAGAGGCGTGTCTGAGCCTCTGGAACATAGATCTCGATGCTGTCGGCGCTCTCCGTAGCAGAGTTCTGGCGCTCGGAGACGGCTCGTTTGGCCGCCATCAGCCGCTTGCGCGCTTCCTGTCTCTGTTTATTGGCGGCCGGGTCGCCACTGCTCTTCTCCTTCAGTCCCACCACTTTGGGTTTCGCTGCTTTCTTCGGTGTGGTGACGCTCACCGGTTTTCTCTCCTCCCGAGAAAAAGACAGACAATGGGTGTCAGAAAGGGGTAAAGAGCGAGAGAGAAAGAGAGAGAAAGATGGAAAGGGAGGGACAGACAGACAGAGGGGGGGGCAAGAGAGAGAAAGAGAGCAAAAGAGAGAGAAAGTTGAAGGACAGTGATGGAATAGAGGAATAGAGAATCTCTTTCTGATGCATCAATGAGACTCTGAAGTGTGTGTGTATGTATGTGTGTGTGTGTGTGTGTATACTGTTCACACCTTTTTGATGATGTTCTCGGGCTGCTTCCAACTGTTGGCTTTGAGCAGGTGAAGCTCGTCGAATTTGCTGCTGATGTCCTCGATGGAGAGCTGCAGAAGATCCCAGAATCCCGCCAGGTCCTGTGCGGTGGCTTGTGGCTGAGTGTTCACGTCCTGGTATGGCGCAAGAACGCACAAGGTTAAAACACACCCAAACACAAACACACACACTCAACAGGGAGAGTGTTGAGGAATAAATAATTTTTAAAAAATCATTTGGGTGTGTTTCCATGGTTACCACAAGCCTCCAAGGGTTTTACTCCTGACTTTCTCTGTTTATGGCTACATGCTAGTTGTTAGCACGTTAATTGGTGGATGAAGAAACGGAAGTGATAAAAGAAACCAACCGCTTAAAGGAGCTAGATATAAAAGTATTCCACATATTCATTAATCTGGGGCCCCTGGGGTCTGCTGGAGCCTATTCCAGCACACATAGGGCAAAAGGCAAGGATACATCCTGGATAGGTCATCAGTCCGTCACAGGGCCACACAGACGAATAACCACTCACTCACACACTGACTCACTCCTATGGGCAATTTAGAATCACCAATCATGTAATATACATGTTTTTGGACTATGGGAAGAAACCTGAGTACCTGGAAGAAACCTACGCAAGCACAAAGAGAACATGCAAACTCCACAGAGAAAGACCTCCCGCCCGGGAATCGAATCTGGGACCTTCTTGCTGTGAGGCGAACATGCTAACATTCTGCCCTAAATAAATAAATAAATAAATAAATAAATAAATAATTTGCATAAAATAGGAAAATATTTATTTCCTATTATTTTATTTCTTCAACTGTAAATCACTCGTCAATCAAAATCAGGATCTTTGAAAAGGGCAACGTGTCAGATAAAAACCTTGAGGCGTTTCAGAAGGTCATATGGAAAAGAATCAGAAGCAACCAATCCCTGAGCTGCTGGTCTCCAACCTCCTGAGACTGATTTAAACCCTACCCCGAGTGTGTTTGAGTGCGAGTGGTTCATGAGGATGGGTTGATGTGTAAAAGAAAGCGAACACGCGCACGATCTCACATGTAGCTCCTTTAAGAAGCGCGGCGTTAAACAGCAGAGGCTCTGAGACTCACCAGGTTCTGCTCACACAGGCCTCGAAACTGCTGGAACTTCTGAGACATGAGCAACTGAGCGCTGCCTACCGCACTGCGGATCTTCCCCAGCACTACACACACACACACACACACACACACACACACACGAAGGATGAGAAAGACTTAAGCTTAAACACTAGTCTTTTATGGAAAAGACGCTGCGCTCATCCGGTTGCCACGTCCTATGTATAATCCTCCTCGTCAGGGGAAAAAAACTTAAACGGCTCAGTGTTAAAATTAGATACAATTTTGTCTGGTGGGATATTTTTTATCCACACTTAATTGAAAGGCTAAAAATAAAAATCGGCTTTAAAATGAGACCTGACATACAATCAAAGCTAGAATCTCATCCTTTATCGTGGGTTTGGGGTTCACGTCCGTCTCAGCTGCAACACCCGTTAAAGGAGCTAAATGCGAGATGATGACATTCTTTTCCAGATGTTCCTCTGCGTCTTGATGAGAACATGAGTGAGAAGGATTGAAAGTTGAGTGATTCATGAACGAAAATGTTGGAAAGAAAGGAGAAATAAAAATCTCACATGTAGCTCCTTTAGGAGGATAAAAGAATAAAATCAAATAAATAAACGATAAAGCAACGGGAATGTAAAAGGGAGCAAGAAAACTGGTGTGTGTGTGGGGAGCTGTGAAATATTTAGTGCCTTTGTAATTCTGTGGCGGCCAAGTGACGTTGAGCTTCAGACTGAAGATGCATTCCGGCATGACTTTTTCCCATAAAACCTGAAGTTGGATGTAAAGTGGGTGTGACATGAGTGATGTTTAATCGCGTGTAATCAAGCAATTGATAACCTGGTGACCAATTGGAATGCAGCACAAAATGAAGAGGGTAGAAACAAACTGAAAAAAAAAAAAAAAAAGAAAAAGGTACACGGAGTGCTAATGAGAAAAATTGAGGCGTAACCTCTGTGAGTGTGTGCATGATGTACAGTCTCAATGAAATTCCTTGAGACCTCAAAATAAGTTCTGTGTATACAGTTGGCAAATTAATATTCTACCAAAAATAAAAACCTTGCTTAAAGCCATGCCGCTTTTGCTCCGCCCACTTCCCCATGCCTCACCACTTTTCTCACCTTCTTCCGAGAGCTGCTTCTCTTTGCTTTCCTGCTCCATCTGCTGGCACCAGGCATCCATGCGCACAGTTTCAGCCTGCAGCAGTCGGAGAAAGCATTGTCCGTCCCTGAGGCTGGTACCTGAGGCCCCAATCCGCTCTGATGCCCCGTTCACACTCACGCTTTCCAGAGACGGAGGAGAAGGCAGAGAGGGCGGGTCCGGAGCCTCCTCAACGCTCTCCGGGACGGTGAAGGAGCATTTACGAGCTTTGCCTGTGTTGTTGCTGGGAGAGTTGGTCGTTTGAGTGCTGCATGTTGTGCCACTGCCTTCCGTCCGGTCCTGAGACTCGGCATCAGCCGTTTCCTGTCTGGAGGCCATGCTGCTGAAACGGCTCAGTCTAGAGGAGTGCAAACAAACAATGATATTTTTGAGGAAAATATTAATTGAAGTGTTGGAGTGGAGACAGAAGATGGCCCCGCCCCCACATTTGGATCCGCACCTTGAACGCCAGTTTTTGATACTGAAGGTTCAAACTAAAATCCCACTTAATTGTTACCACCATGAACAAACTGAACTGATGACCACAGGAGTAAAGAGTGATAACTCACGGTCTGCCGTCCTCCACCTGAACTCCGATGGACTGGAACTTTGTTGTGGGTGTCTGTTCCTCTCGAAGCACTGGCTGAACACAGTCCACCTGTGTTCAACACACACACACACGGTATTTTATCACACTCCAAAAAATTTCACGGAACTAAAAATTTATGTCATACCTGGATGCCGATGGAGCTGAGTTTCCTCCTGATGCACTGAGGTTCGTCCTGTGAGCAGCCAACACTCACCGTCTGGGTTTCTCGTGCAGGAGGCGGCGGCGGACTGCTCACACGGGCGCTGGGTACCGGGACAGGGACAGAGGGCACCAAAGGAATGGGGATGGGAATAGGGAGAGGAATGTGGGGTATCACGGGAAGAGGAGCTTTGGCCAGGCTGCCCGTCCTCGAGCTGGTGGCGCTGTCTGACGAGTTGCTGCGCCCTGATTGGCTGTTAGCTTCGCTGCGCTGCTCCAGGTACGTGTCCTGTGCAGATTCCGTGCTGCTCTGTACAGTCACCGAGATGAAGGGCTTGGAAGCGGACCGAGGAGGAACGGGGGGTGGAGTCTTATTGCGGGCTAAAGAGAGAAGTAAGTGGAAGTTTTACGTTTTCTGTCATTATTTATTACTTTTTAAATTAGATTTACATTATAAACACCATGTTTATTAATAATATGGCTTCCAATATACTTATATTATGTAGATTTACGTAGTCCATTGTCTGACTCACGACACTAGATTTCATTAACAGCATGAGGGAAGCTTTACATCAGAGCAGCTTTGTCTACAGTACCACACACACACACGCACGCACGCACGCACGCACGCACGCACGCAAACAAAAGTGTCCTTTTAAAGCTGTTGTGATCCCCAGAACACCACACAGTCTGGCTGAAAACGTGTTGTGGGAAAGTGGATCAAAGTGACTCGAGTTGCCATGGTAACATTGTTAATGCTTTACGATGCTCATGATGTTGCTGACGGGATTATTCTGATTAGTGGAATTTGTAACATTGTTTTTGTGGAATCATCTGTACTGTAACAAATCAAATTAAGAACAGTTTTATCATTACAGTGTCAACAGCTCCACCCATCTCAGTCCACATCTTTATCCCAACCAGTGCCTCCGGCAACCTTGCCACCACCAGTGCCTCCGGCAACCTTCCTGTCAACACCTCCGATAATCTCTATCAGCATCCACACCTCCATTCCCATCAACTTCACCATTAGCATTAACATCAACATCTCTACCCACATCCACACCTCCACCCCACCTGGACGTCAAATCAGACTCACACTGCTGTTATTAAACTGCCCATTTCAGGTGCACATCAGCAGGAAGTGTGTGTGTGTGTGTAGAGGCAGAAAATCCATCTGGTAGCTTCCCTGCTGTGTCAAGGCCAAAGGACTATACAGTAAAATTTACAACAGGAAGTCAGAGAGAGAGTGTGTGTGTGTGTGTGTGTGAGAGAGAGAGAGACTTATGAATCTCACTCGTTCTCTTCAGCTTCGTTGTGCCAGGACAACGATCATTTGCTTAACCATTTGCTTAACAATCACGCGCACACACACACGCGCGCACGCGCGCACACACACACACACACACACACCAGTGAAGGGAAAAAAAAAACCCAATCACGTGACACTACCACCACCACCATGGTGAACTCCCCATTCCAACATGCTGTAGTGTTTCATTTCTTACACAACATGACGGATAAATAGTTTGGTTTTGGCTTTAATTCGTCTAAAAGTTAATACAGTTAATAAAGTCAAACTCGAGGTTTAATTATGGGATGTTATTATAGCGACTCATTTAGACAAAAATAAAGGAAGTCAGCTGGAATGTACGAATAATAAAAGCATTCGTTTTACCGGACCGCGTGATTCGGAAAACATTTCTAATCATTTCCTTTAGCTAAATCCCGTCCCGTGACGCTTAAAACCAGTCACAGCCTAAGTTTGTGACTTTAACGTGGTTTTTTTGTTGTTTTTTTTAAACTAGATGCAACGAGTTGCCAGGTTGGGATAAATTCAACAAAATTACTTATTTAAAAATAAAACTATTCTTTTTATTCAATTATACACCAATTTAAAACAATTCAACAATAACAGTAAATATGGACATTTATATCTTTAAATGTATCACTGATCGTTGTATTATTTAAAATTTAGACGGGGATTTCAGTCTGGCAACCCGGTTTACTTTCAGGAAGAAACCTGTTGATGAGGCAACGTATTTTTGCTCTTATTCCTAAAAAATTACAAACAAGAAATACGTATTACTACTCCTACTAATAATAAATATCATTATAAATTACTTAATAATAGTAATAAATATTAATATCACCCGATCACACAGCATCAAAAATAATTTAGGCCACTACCGTGAAGTGAGTCCTTCTCTATCCGTGATTTAATTGTCAATTAAAAAAACGTTATCCCATTGAAAAAAACTTTTTATCCGATTCCGGTTTTCTGTGATTATTTCCAGGAGATCACAAACCTTCCAGGTGTTTTTATTTGACTAGCAGAAAACAGATCGTGTCGGTTGGAGAAAACCTGCAAACACGGCGGTCTGGGATGTGATTAAACACTTCCACATCCTTCCGTCCAGCATCACTGAAACACCGCAACCGGAACAAAGTTAAAAAGAAGCGGATTCTATAGGCTTTGGGACCTGCGACACAATCACACTCAGCCGAATTCCAAACCGCAATGGCTTCAGCTGGGAAGTGCACTAACTCTAGGGCGAGATTACTAACGCACGTGTTAAGTAGTGCACTTCAATGGGAGGAGGTAGAATCGATGTGAAATTCGGCCACGGAACCTCGCTTATTCTTATTTCCGGTGTCTAAAAACCACCAATAGAAATACGGAAAACCGAACACGTGGTTTTGCCACCCGATAGGAAAGAAAGCGGCTGGGATGAGAACCGAGGGGCGACAAGAATGGATGAAACGCCACGCTGGCATAACAACAACCTCAACAATAATAATTCATTCATTCAGCTTCTAACCCGCTTATTCCCTAATTCAGGGTCACAGGGGTCTGCTGTAGCCTATCCCAGTGCACATAGGGCAGGGGTACACCCTGGACAGGTCGCCAGTCCCTCGCAGGGCCACACATAAATGAACAACCATTCACACACACATTCACTCTTATGGGCAATTTAGAATAACCAATCAACCTAATGTACATGTTTTTTTACTGTGGGAGGAAACCAGCGCTTCCTGAGAAAACCTACCTCCCTGTGCTTGTGTGGGTGTTCTCCTGGTACGCCGGTTTCCAACCACAGCCTAAAATATGTGCATTAGGTTGATTGGTGATTCTAAATTGCCCTTATGTGGGTGGGTGGTTGTCATATGTCTGGGCCTGCAATGAACCGGTAACTTGTCCAGGATGTACCCTTGCGTTTTGCCCTATGTGCGCTGGGATAAATTCCAGTTTACATCTTATGTTGGTTTACGTTTCTCCAAAATGTGTACAAACTTTTGCAGTCAGTTTTGTGTTCTCTTTGTTAAATAATGAAATTTAAAAAATTTAATTATTTAAGAAAAAAAGACTGACATGTGGTGAGAGAAAGAGAGACAGACCACAAGTGTGTGTGTGTGTGTGTGTGTGTGTGTGTGTGTGTGTGTGTGTGTGTGTGTGTGTGTGTGTGTTCTAGATCTGGAACCGAACCAAGCGTAAATATTACAGATGGTAATTAAATTAATGCGGAGAAGTACAGCAGTCCCACCACTTTAGCTTTTCTGCACCTTTACAGCTGTACATTAACACACATACACACACACACACACACACTGGTCAGATGTCCCTCTGACCAGATGCTGGGGTGTGTGTTACTTTAATCTGGTTTTAGAAAAGCAGTCCAAACAGGTCTCTCCAGGGTGGAGGATCAGGAAGCAGGACTGGTGGTCTGGCTACTGTGTAAAGGTCATGTATGAATAAGCGTCTAATCTTAGTGTTTTAGTATTTAAGTGTTACAGTGTTTCATTATTTTTGACACTCACTGCTTGTACTGCTGCCAGTGTTCAGCGGAGGCTCGTCTGAATCAGAGTCATCATCCTGAGAGCAGCCAGCCTGGATAGCGCGCAGGTAACTGTGGCTCCTTGAGCGAAAGCATGTGGCCGCAGGCAGATCCAGGGCATCTACTGCCTGGGACTCTGCGTGGCTGTATGCTGATGAGTATAGACAGCTCTGATCCATCTGGAGGTGAAAAAGAAATGAATCTAAAATAAGTCTTCAAAGTGGACACCAGCTGAGAAGGATATTAGAGGTTTAGCTAACTGAAAGACTGTGGGTTTGATTCTTAGCAGCACCAAGTTACCACTGCTGGGCTCCTGAGCAAGGTACTAATCCAACTTAGCCCATAATGCAATCTAACTCTAACCCTAATCCTGAATCAAACACAACCCTAATCCCTAATCCAACCTAAACCTAACCCCTAATCCAACCTAATTTCAACCCTAACCTCTAATCCAACCCAACTCTAACCCCTAATCCAATCTTACCTACATTTTTGCCAGACTCCAAATAGACGTTTAACTCATTTATTAAGGGTCAAGGGACCCAGCAATGCCAGGTTTGTTTTCCAAGGAATGAAACTTCAAATCCAGATATCAGTCCAACACCTCTACTTCCGAGCTACTACAACCCAGATTTATATATTACAGACTCACAGCTGTGTCGTTCTTGCTTTGAAAAAAACAATAATCATGTGCGAACCATCAAATTTGTGTGAGAAGCTGATTCAGAGCGTTGCTCATCAGTGAACTGTGATCGCCTTTAATCGTTCCTGTCTCCACCTGAGCACAAAAGGAAACCAGGCTATTCAGTCCACCGTGCAGCTTGATAGAAGATCGGTTACTACTGCTGCTCCTGGGACACCTTTTTGATGTGAAACAAATGAGAGATGTTTTTGTTGGTCCGAGCAACAGGAGATGTTTCCCACAGCGGTGAGCGATGGTGAGAAAATGGATATGCTGCTCTGCGGGAGGGGATGTTTTTATAAGGAAATTGGGAAATGGATAACAGATAAAAAGTAGAAAATATACTTTGCTTTCTGTTGTGCTCCAAATGGCGACACTCAGCTGGAGTACAAAATCTACTGGAGTACTGTACTGCAGACCACATGAACACTTTTTTATGACTCTTTATCTAAACAAGATTTCAGATTTTTGTTATTTCATGCAGCATCAATGACCTTCCACTCCCTGTAAACACAACCCCATCCCACCCACGTCCCTTCCCGAGTAACTGTAAAACAAACTAATCAACAACAAAATGGTTATAGACCTGATCTCAAGATCATTTAACCTTAAACTTAACCCTGACCCTAAACATAACTGTAACCCTAAGCCCAACCCTATACCTAACCTTAAACAAAACCCAAACGTAAACCTAGCCCAAAGGGTTACGGCAGCAATTCTTCTAGTTAGATAACAGATGTCCAATCTCTATTTTGGAGGTTTGGTGTCCTTCAGAGTTTAGCCCCGATTTGCCTCAACACACCTACCTGTAAGTTTCAAGTCAGCCTAGCAACTACCTAGTTGGTTTAGCTGTGTAGAAAAGGGTTGGAGCTAAACATGGCAGAACACCCCGACCCTCCAAGACAGTTTGGACACCCTGGGTTGGATGGATAAACCTGATAAACTGTGATTGCCTAAATGTGTGTTGTTGAACGATGTCCCTCTATTCCTGAAACTAGACAGAATTAATCAATTAATTCAATTAATTAAGACCGATAAAAGGTGCGGTGGCGTAGTGGTTAACACGGTCGCCTCACAACAAGAAGGTCCCGGGTTCGATTCCCGGGTCTGGGATCTTTCTGTGCGGAGTTTGCATGTTCTCCCCGCGCTTGCATGGGTTTCCCCGGGGTACTCTGGTTTTTTCCACTGTCCAAAAACATGTACAATAGGCGGATTAATGAGTCTAAATTGGCCGTAAAAATCCTAGCCATTAGGGTGCAGCCTTAGTGTCGGTCCCAAGCCTGGATAAATGGGAGGGTTGCGTTAGGAAGGGTATCCAGCTCAAAAACCAGCCAAGTCGAATGTGGCAACCCCTGACGGGAGCACCCGAAGAACAAAAGAAATATAATTAAGGCCGCAAAAACCTTAATTAATTGGTTCCTTATTTCTGAAAGTACTCGGCTCAACTCTGCCCTATGTTGGGCTGGTACTGGGATAGGTTCTAGCAGACCCCCGTGACCCCAAATTAGGAATAAGCAGGTTAGAAAAAGAATGAATGGATGATAGAATGTAAAGTCTCAACTCTGACCCAGAAAGTTGAGACCTTTAATCTAAAGTTCAGTTTAGTTTTGAGTCCTAAACTTAAATGACACTAGAAAATGGTACTCAAGGAAAGACTAGTTAGTCAAGCAGGCAAGGCAGTGTACAAGAAAAAAAAAATAGGAAGAATTAGATATCTGACCTGGCTAATTCCAGAACCCCGTCCGAGTGTGGATGATCTGTGACCAAAGTTTCCTTCTCTGTCAAAGTGCTGGGAATCACTCTGCCCCACCAGACAGTCCAGGTTATCCAGGCTGCGGTTGGTAGTGTGTTCTCGCAGAGATGGCAAGCAGCTAGGATACAAGAAATTAAAACAGTAAGACAAAAAAAACATAAAGAAATAAAGAAGAGGTAAGATGATTTAGTAGCAGGACAAGAAAAGGTAAGAGAGATGGATGGGGTCGTAAGGGGGGCGGAGTGTAGGGGAAGAAGAGGAAAAGTGATGGTTGATTGAGCAATTGGTCAAAAGAAATTTTGTCCAGTTTTACCAGGCAGGAAAGGAAAAGAAAATTAGGTCATAAATGATTAATCAATGTTAATTAAAGCCTTGATCAGGAAATGACAAAATCTACTCGACTACCTGGGTGATGTACCACATGCAGGAGTTGGGCCTTCATTTTGCTTTTATACATGCAAAATAAGTAAAAACCACAGCACAGAGGACATCTTGGCTATCTTGTCTGACCAAGTAATTTCTACCAGGTTCTAGTCCATTCTTGGTCACTTGGAATGTTTCCCCTGAACTGTGTGCTTGGTGAGTGTTATTTTGGAGGAAGTTAGATGATCAAACAGTGTTTGTTAAAAAGGAATGTCTCAAACAACCAGTTGGTGAGCAAAACGTACAGTTAGTATGAAAAGGGAAAAGAGACGGCGGTCAGTGGTTTTCAACAAACAGGTCCAGTGGTGCCACCAAAAGCATCTAGAACCACAGGGTCACAGGTAGCTCGACTTTTTATACATTTACATGTTCCAAAACCCATGTTAACTCAACAGGTTGTATCGGATAGAACAATGGACCAGGGTTGCCAAACACTGAATCGCACTTTAGAGTACCTTTTTTAAAAGGTTTATAGTTATAAAATACTTTAAGTTAATATAATGAAATCAATTTTCTTAACATTTTTCTGAGTAGCATGTCTGGAAATATGAATGAAAAAACAATGAAACAATAGGAACTGTAGGGAATCATAATAAAGCCATGGCCAGTGGTTAGGTGGAGCAAGGAAGGATTTATGGCCTTTCTCAGATGGTGCTCAAATGGTGCTTGGGTGGAGGTTGAGTGGTTCTCAGTTGGTTCTGTGCCACTGACCTTGCCAAGTGCTGCATAGAGTAGTAGTTCTGTAGAGGAGCCCATGCAACCCCGTACTTCTCCCACATAAACGGACATGAGCGGTGTCTGTCAGAGAGCAGTTTGGCATTGGGAGGGGGAGGTGGAGCATTTTAGGAAACATATACTTCATAGAGTGTTAATAGAGATGTATAGAAGAGTTGATTTGGGTGCAAAGGTCTTTTTACTGCCTGTCCAGTTGCATATAGTAAACCAAGTGTGAACTGTTGGAATTTCTGGTGCTAAACATAAATGCCAATTGCCAAATGTTCTGTATGAAAAGCTTTTTTAAATATACGTTATATTACCAAAAGCTTTTGGTCACCTACCATCAGCTCTTTTTGTGGCTTCTCTCCAAACTCTTGCTGCCAATCCCACAGTTGATCAAGAATGTTTGTTATATTTTGTAGCATTACATTATTCCTTCACTGAAGAGACTCCAACACTTTTCCAGCATGACAATGACCCTGAGCACAAAACCTCGGTCTCCATTATTAAATGCTGGGTTATTATTAGAGTGAGAAAAACCCACCAGTGTTCCACACAAAGTCCTGATCATTGAACCCTTTTGGGACGAACTGGAATGGCTGACATAAGTGTTTGATCTCACTAATACTGTTGGAGCTGAATGAAGCGATATCTCACATTCAAGCACAACATTGGACTGAAAGGTCTTACTAGATAACTGGAGATTCACCCAGTAGCAAAAATGGGAATCTGGAAGATGTTGGAAATCGTGTGTGTGATGCTCAGGTGACCAAAAACAGTGTATAAATAGACTGAGAGAAATATCCAACCAAGGCGCCAAAATCCTAAATACAATTCTACTTTAATATCCAGAATCATATTAAGATTTTAAAACAGAAACTGGTGGAATTAAGCTCTGACTAAATTCTCCCAGAGGGTCTGGCTGAAAGGTAGACTCCATCAATATATATAAAGCAAAATGGTGAACACTTCTTTCTCCTATCAGTTGGTCCCTTGAAAGACACTTTTTGGACTACAGTAAAAACAAAGTAGGATAGAAAATGTTAAAACAGTGCCCTCTACTGGTAGCATCTTCTTGACGATAATGTTAGCGTACATTAAGAATGAGTATTATGAGTCATGCTGAAATAAAAAATAAATCCTGCTACTATTCGTTAAGGCACTTCATGAACATCACATCTGCAAACTTAATGTAGCTTTTCAAAAACAAATATGCTTGTGTGCATGTCACTCACTTGCGAGGCGGCAGAGGCGGTTGTTGTTCATTGAGTGACTGTTGCGTGGCCTTTAGATAGCTCTGGCGCCGTGCAGCTGTTTTTGGCGAGGGCTTTGGTGAGGGTGGGCTGTCAGACTGGTCGCTATCTTCAGGATCACCCATGGCTTTGACATAGCTGCCACTGCGCATTCTTCTGCATGGGATCTTCCCTACCGCTTCAACTCCTTTACCTGGTGTTGTGCTCCAGTCTCCAATCGGAACCTGGTATGTTTCCAGAGCAGAATAACATCTGAGCCATTCATATAGATAATGATTACCCTTAAAAGGTTAATTTTGCTTCAAATTTTTTCAAAAGCTAACAATCCTTTAGGTACAGCACCTAAAGATATTTGCCCTCATTTTACCTGCAGAAAGTTGGAGGTCAACTCCTGGTGGTAGGACTTAGACTTGAGCAGAGTCCGATTCACTGTTGCTGTGCCTTTTTGCAGCACCTGCCGAGCCTGGCTAAGTGTTAGTGTTGACCATGAGCCTCTTTTTGCCAGAGTACAGTCCCCTTCTGGTCCAACAGTTGAGGATACTGTTGGAGTTTTCAGCTCTCCACTGCTTTTAGAAGGCTTGAGAGAACGATGAGCAGCAATGGTATTGTAGCTTTGAACGTGGGTTCTGGGTGGGGCCTGGCTGTCTGACACTGCTCTACCCAATGTCATCATGCTTAGTGGGTTACGATAAGCTATAGCCACCGGACCCGTTGCCTCTTGCGTGGTTGCTTCATCCTCCAGTGGGTCATCTGAGGTCCAGAACCCAGAGAGGTTTGGCCGACCTCGTCTCTTAGCACCCTCTGTCTTTGCGCGGTCCTTACTCTTGGATCGGCGATTAGCCTTGGTACTGTCTGCTCCCTGCACAAGCACTTTGCCGCCCGAGCCCTCTATTGACTGAGTCTTGGAAAAGAGTTTTTGGACAGAGTGCACTAAGTTGCGGATACGACCTGGGCTCTCGCTACGTTGCTTGGAACCACGACTCCGCCTATGGAACTGAAGCGTACTAAAGCCATCACGTTGAAGGGGAACATGGTGCTCTAACTGGTCCAGCAGTCCAGTCGGGATGCGGTTCATTTTGGCTGCCGCAGCTGATGAAATTGTTGCTGTCCCACTGCTGATCATAGGTGGAACCGTGAGTCCAAGACCTAAGCCCATTCCAATAGACGAAGAGGTGGTAAGGGTGCCCGTGCGAGAAGCTGTCTGAGCCACACAACCCTGCTGCGACAAAGCATAAAAAATGCTAGTCACATTTTCAACAATACACAACATGTTACATCTTAGCCCAGATGTCAGGGGACCACAAGTTCACATTTTCATTCTGAACCAGCAGCTACTAAACTGCAAATTAACGTGGTCGATGTAGAGGGAGAGGAAAATTAAACACAGACTGTGGTCTCATAGGACCAGCCTAGAGCAGCTGCTCGATTGTTTATATCATGTGTAAGTATTATAAGTGTTTATATAACCTAATTTGCTTTGTGAGGGTAAATCCACTCTATACATTCTCTGTTTTAATGACGCAACCGGATCTAAATACATAATTCAGAAGAAATGAAATAGAGGTGTTCTCTGAGACACAAACAGGTAAAAATAGAAGGTTCATTAGTCATTTTTTAAGCTTGCCAGAGGGATTTATTAGACATCTGCTTGGACCCGAGGGAAGCGCTTTGGAAATGGAACTGAATAAAAAATGTTGTTTAATATGTTTATTACTCTTGTATCAGACTTAGCAGGACACACGCCTTCAAATAAATGAAGATTGAATAATATCAAATATTCATATGTACAGTGGTGTGAAAAAGTGTTGGCCCCCTTCCTGATTTTCAATCTTTTTACGTTTGTCACACTTTATTGTTTCAGATCATCAAACAAATGTAAATATTAGTCAAAGATAACAGGAGTAAACACAAAACACAGTTTTTTAAATGAAGGTTTTTATTATTAAAGGCAAACAAAATCCAAAACTACATGGGGTAACTAACCTAATAAAAGGGGCCACCCTTAGCAGCAACTACTGTAATCAAGTGTTTGTGATAACTTGCAATGAGTCTGTTCCAGCGCTGTGGAGGAATTTTGCTCCACTCATCTTTACAGAATTGTTGTAATTCAACCACA
>JAOTRA010000014.1:6901210-6922152 GCA_026260255.1 Pseudolaguvia tuberculata | reverse complement strand
CACACACACACACACACACACACACACACACACACACACACACACACACACACACACACACACACACACTGTAATTTATCAAGATCTACTTCCTGTTATCATTTTTAAAATGAGGCACAAAAAGGAAAAGAGGACAGGAAAGGGTGAAAATATAAATACGCCCTTCAATGGACAATCAGGCAAAATCTCGCTTTTCTCAGAACTCACTGCTGTCTCCACACATCTCACGTGTTCATCGCTCAGTTTATATTGCCATCTGCAGAAATCATAAAAGAGAAACATCACTGCTGAAGAGAGAGAGACAGAGAGAGCGAGACAGAGAAATACACACATACAGACAAAGAGAGAGACAGAGAGAGCGAGACAGAGAGATACACTCATACAGACAGAGAAAGAGAAACAGAGAAAGCGAGACAGAGAGATACACTCATACAAACAGAGAGAGACAAAGAGAGAGCGAGGGAGGGAGAGAGATACACACATACAGACAGAGAGGGACAAAGAGAGGGAGGGAGAGACAAAAAGAGACATAAAGAGAGAGACACCGAGAGACACTCTCGTGCAGGCAGAGAGAGAGAGAGAGAGAGACAGACAGGGAGAGAAAGAGTGAGAGAGAAAGAGAAAGAGCGAGACAGAGAAAAAGAGAGAATCAGAAAACAAGAGAAAAGTTTTTCTTCAATCTTTTCATCTGATTGAGGGAAATTGAAAAGTTTCACTTTGGAAGCTCAGGACTACCAAAAATCCACTAAAAACACCTTCAGGACAAAATGGTAACAATTTTTGGTATATTTAAGCAACAAGTTCAAGCTAAATTGTTTATGTGTACCTTCACTTCCTATTTTTTGGTTAGTGTTTTTTCTAGTGTTGAATTTTTGTACGGAGGTTTAAACTCTGCAGGCCGACGTGTGTTCAGATATTCACTCATCTGGTTAACGTCCTGACAGACCAGTCCGCCGTGTGGACAGTGTTTTTGCTGCATAGCAATAAGTCACATGGTAACATTTTTATTCTAAACACTGTGTGTGATGGTCACACACGGATTCATGAGCTTGTGTTGTTCAATCCAGAATGTTCTTCTGTGTTTCATTCAATTAATGATCTTGTTTAGCATGTTGACAAACCTCTTTAATGGATATAATGCTGGAATATTTTTATAAACTGTAATTATAGTACATTTTATAATATTTTTTCAGTTTGTTCACACACACGCATTAGGCCATGCCTCTCTTACTTCTAACAATAACAAGCACGACTAGGCCACACCTTCTTATCACAATTCCAGACACGGCTAGGCCACACCCCCTTATCACAATTCCAGACACGGCTAGGCCACACCCTGTTATCACATTTCCAGACACGGCTAGGCCACACCCTCTTATCACAATTCCAGACACGACTAGGACACACCCCCTTATCACAATTCCAGACACGGCTAGGCCACAACCCCTTATCACAATTCCAGACACGGCTAGGCCATACCCTCTTATCACAATTCCAGACACAGCTAGGCCACACCCCATTATCACAATTCCAGACACAACTAGGCCACACCCCATTAAAACAATTCCAGACAGAGTTAGGCCACACCCTTGTATCACAATTGCAGACACAGCTAGGCCACACCCCTTATCAAAATTCCAGATACAATTCTAGACAGAATTAGGCCCTCTAACATTAGGAATGATTGACAGCGCTAATCACAGCCAAGCACTAGTTACAGCCAAACGTTAATAACAGCCAAGCACTAATCACAGCCAAGCGCTAATAACAGCCAAACGTTAATGAGAAAACGATCCATTGTGTTTTTTTAATGAACACCGATTTGTTGGAATAACAGCTTTACTATTACCTCCCAGTCTGATTAACCTCAGTGTGTGTGTGTATGTGTGTGTGTGTGCGTGCGTGCGTGCGTGCATGCGTGCGTGTGTGTGCAGAATCAGAATCCCTCCATCAACAGGACGAATTATAGTCTGGGACGAATTTCTGCGACATAAACACAGGAAACTGTCATTTTCCTGTTTGGCTAAATGAAGCCCATTAAGATTGATTTCATCTATTTAATTTCTGTGTTTGTGGGGAGAAGAAAGAAAGAAAGAAAGAAAGAAAGAAAGAAAGAAAGAAAGAAAGAAAGAAAGAAAGAAAGAAAGAAAGAAAGTGAGAGGGAGAGATAATGCAAGTGTGCAAGAAAGAGGAGATAAAGAGAGGTTGAGAGAGAGAGAGAGATGTATATGTAATGCAGTGTTTATCCAGAAGGGATTAGATTTAACTCATTATAATCTGACTGAGTGGTTAGGGTTATGGGCCTTTGCTTGGGGGCTCATCAGTAACAGCTTTTTGGGTCTTGGGATCAAACTCACAATATTCTGATCAGCAATCCAAAAATAATGAAATCCTAGAACTCCGGGTAGATATTTTCTGCTACACACAAGGTCCCATTCAATCATTCGTTGGTTGACAGGTGGTTGCAAGGGTCAGAGGTCACAGCAAACCAACTGTCAGAGCTTCATCTCTGCTTTTGTAGGTCAAGATGAGTCAGGTGGAGACCAGACAGCTGCTGAAGGTGTAAGAGATAAATCAGGACAGGATGCAGGAGAGAGAGAGAGAGAGAGAGAGAGAGAGAGAGAGAGAGAGAGAGAGAGAGAGAGAGAGAGAGAGAGAGAGAGAGAGATGATATATGAAGTAAATGGAATACTGGAATTTGGTCACAGAAGTACACATGAGTCATGATGCCATCAATGTTTTATCTGTAATGTATGACCTCATTACTACACACTAATTCAATATAACCAAAAAAGAAAAAAGAAAGAAAGAAAGAATTAAAAAATTAGCTAATTGTTTTTCCAGAAATTTTTTTTATCTTTTTATCTTTCCTGTTGCTTCTGTTGCCTAAACTGTTGCCTCTCCTGTTGCCTCACCTGTTGCCTCACCTGTTGCCTCACCTGTTGCCTCACCTGTTGCCACTCCCGTTGTCTCTCCTGTTGCTTCACCTGTTGTCTCACCTGTTGCCTCTCCTTTTGCTTTTCCTGTTGCAGACCTGAAGTGCTGATGAATAGTTCACAAAGATCTAGTTCTATCTTCCTAATCTCTTTTGCTGAACATGTGAATCTCAACCCTTGACATGGTCTGGGCTACATCTCATTTATCAGTTGTACTTAACTGTAGTTTTGGCCATAAGATGCTTTGCAGATAAAATGTGTTAAACTAGTTCCTTTTTTCTGTGACGGTATGTGTATGTTTAAACCTGCTCACAACAAAACCAAACCTTGGTGTCCTTTAACAATCGCACCTTGTTGGGAAGCTGGAGGTATTTATAAGGACCAAGCGGGAGACAATGCGCAAAATACCAATCAGACAGCAAGCTAAGCTAATCTGAATATTTCTGTTGAGCTGGATATTTTATCGGATTTGTTTAAGAATGGTTTCCTCTGAAACCCCCCAAACTGCTGTCCTGTATTAACAAATGTTTAAGTTCTTTTACTAATAGATTCTTTTGGGTTCTGAAAAATTAAATTTAGGTTGTACTTGCAGTAAATTTTTCTAAAATCTGTATTATTGCATTGGCTTGAAGTCCTTGACAACCTTCACCTTTGCTGGTCATACGTAGACCTGTTGTTTCTTAAAACAGGTCTACGGATGACCAGCGAATGGATTAACTTGGCTATATACAGCCTTGTAATAACATCCCATATAACCAGCCAGTGTTGACTGTTCCATTTATCTCTCCAGAACACAGAGTCCCTGAACTCCTCCATCCTAAGCACTCTCTCCTTTCTCTACCCTCCATTTGACGCCACAGCTCCCGCCGTCCTTGGCCAACTGTTACATGTCATTGAGGGTAGTTATGATGGTGATTCCCTTCAGTGCCTAAATGACTTCCTGATTCCAGCCAGGCAACTCTTGGAAAGGGTGCGCCAGGCAACTTGTGTGAGTAAAAAAATATTTAGCCAAATATAAATAGATTATTTAGTGTTTATTGGATGATGTTACAACACCATAATATTCAAAAAATGTTCATAGGACACATTGTTGGAGAATGACATAAAAGCTATAACTGATTGGTGGTTCCAATTTGTAAGCGGAAGAAAATGGTTACTGTTTTCCTAGTGAACATGCCCTCCTTAAAATAAGCAGAACATGATCTGTACTTTGCATATACTTTGACTCATCGCATGGTCCTCGTCAGACCATGAGAGCAGAAATCAGAGGCTTACCTCTGACACCAAAAGCATTATTTTATAGTATTAGTATAGTATCTGTAGCTTAACAGGATTCCAAAATTCCACAATTGTTATACTTACAAGCCTGTTTCTCTGGTATCATGGGTCTATTTGAATGTTTTGTTCTTTTTTTCGTTTACATAATGCTTTTAAACAAAAGGCTTGTCTTTATGTCGCACATCTTTATAATTCCTCATAATACTTTTTTCTTTGTCCAGGTGCTATATTCAGACTTAGCGTTACATTGTACAGGCTGGCCGCTGTGTCTATATGACCACATCATAATCCATCTCGCTCCCATCAATCCACTGCTGCTGTCATTTGAAGACTTCTTTCTACAGGTGGTGCCGTTTAAAAACGAAGCGGCTCGTATTGTGGTCCGGAGCCTTTTGGTTGAGGAGCAGTATGATTTGGAAGAAAGTCCAATACCAGAGAATTCGTTAAGCAGTATTTTCACACAAGACTGGCTGAAAGAGCTTAATATAAGCAGGCATGGAGGGCTGCTCAGTCACTGTGTGCTGGCCACTGAACAGTGCATAGTGAAGGTGCCTTGGGATCAGGTAGCCTACCCAGAATTTAAAGAACTGCTACTGCACATGGATTCTTCTGGTGTCTCCAATAAACAGGTGTCATTGAACAGTCCTTCCTTGCAAGGCTATTCCGTTGAGACAAGGATCTGTCCTGCTAAGGATGGGATTGCAGTGTCTTTGTGTTTGGTAGACAGCTCCACCATACAGAAAGAAAAAAATCAGACCAAATCTGGGATGAGTCTTTTTGGCTGGGTGTCTCCTAATACCTGGAACAGTCACAGTAAAGAGTGTCATGTAAATGGGGATGTAAAGGATATTAGAGACTCTCAGACAAGTGCTCAACCTAAAACATGTTTGCAAAGCCAGCACAATGTAACACCTCCGGTTAGTCAAAGTCGGCCCACCTGTGGACGGACTGTAAGGTTTGCAGAGCAGCCTTGCACTCCTTGTCTGAGAAGGAAGCACGGACAGGGGACCAAGAATCAAGAATGCCGTTACAAAGAGTATTGCAGGGAAGATCATTGTTCTGTTGGAAGTGAAAAGAGAGAAAAAGAACCAGCAAGAACAGACCAAGAACCAGCAAAAACCAACCATTTCCACAGACCAGTTCAGAAACAAACAGTTGATTATAACTCAAGTGAAAGTCATACAAAGGTTCTGAATAGCACAACAGAGCAGAATGAAGTAACCGTTACATCACCCCAAACATGTATCACCCCAAACATGGTTGAAACAGGCAAAAGTAACATTTTGGTCCAAGGATACCCCAGTGAAGGACAACTGGAAAACAAAACAGAAATGACTCCAAGGTTGCATGTAGTTAATGGTAAAAAGACCACAACCTTTGGACTTGTTTCACCAAAACTAAACAGAAAAAAAACAATGCAAGGTATTTTTTCGATGGTTCTTCCTAGTTTATTCAAGTCCTCTCAGATCTTTTATGTGTGTTCTTTTATTTACAGTTTTAGATAAAGATCAATACCCTCCGCTTCTCGATAAGGAATCTCACAGGAATAAGAGTGTAGCTTCATTGTACCACACTGATATAAAACATCCTGAGAAGAGACCATTATTCCCAGCACCATCCAATGCAGAGATTTGTCTCCTGCAAGCAGGACTAACATGTCTTACAGGTCATTTAATTGATATCAATCTTTTAATCATGGTATATTTGGCCACCCTTTTCCCATCATTTGCAACATGTTGATGTCTATAATTTTGTTTTCCCTGCCCAGGTGGCAGAGATCATGCAAACAGAATAGTTGTGGAGGTTTATGGTGACCACCAGCATTGGAGGTCTCCTTTTCTGTCCAGCATGGTGCTATGTAAACTTCTGATTTACTTTCACATTATCACTGGGTATGAAACCTTCCTGGTACCTGATTTATGGTCTAATATGACATATTATACATGTTTAACTTTATTACTAAACACAATGGCAACCATACAACAATAAATTTACTATTAATATATCATTTGACTTTGATTTTCTATGGAAACTATAAATCAACCATGTTTTTCTAAGGTACTTTAAGGTAATCATGGTCCTACCAGGGTTTTAGCATTGAACTCAAGGGTAACCTATCATGCTACATTTAATAAAGCTTTTCTATACAATTCTTAACAGGAAAGAGGAGAGAGACTTTGGAATGACTATTGTGTACGATGCTCGTAAGATAACACCACACTCAGAATTTTTTGAAGCCGTCCAGATGGTGCAGGTGGGTGCTGCAGTATTCAAGTTTCATCAACTATTTTTGTTCATTCATTCATTTTTTCATTTTTTTATTCATTCATTCATTTATTCATTCATTCATTCATTCATGGATGGACTGGCAACCTGTACCTCTGCCTCTCGCCGTATGTGTGCTGGTATAGGCTCCAGCAGACCTCAGTGACCTTAAATTAGATAATAAGCGGTTAGAAAAGATGAATCAATGAATTCTTTGCTTTGACAAGCTCTTGGAAGTTCTTAACTTCATGGTTACCTTAAAGTGGAGACAGTGGTGGCTCAATGATTAAGGTGCCGAGTTGTTCATCGGAAAATTGAATCCCTTTCCCTTAACAAAGTATCTCAAGACATTTTTTCAACTTTTCAGATATACCTATTTTTAATTTCAGCACCAGACAATTTGCCTTTGGTGTTTTTATTGTTATTTTTCAGGAACAGAATCCAAAGGCAATCTATGGTGTAATTCTACTGATCAGCGAGCAGAAAAGTTATAGCCCCAAGAAATACCCTGGAGAAATGGTACACCAGTTGCTTTGTCCAGTCATTTACTACTGTTTCCTGGTGTATATGAAAGCTTGTGTAACCAGAATACATAGAGATAATAAATGCACACATGTGACCCCTTTGAAATTGTTTTAATTTTTAATGCAGGAAATTGTGACATCCCTTAAAGGTCTTCACCGGTACATAGAGTACAACCAGCTGAGCCCAGCACTGGAAGGCACTTTTCTTTACAGCCACAGAAACTGGCTTTATCTTCACCAGGTCTAGTTTCAACTAAATAATTCACAAGACAAGAAGAAACTATTCACTGTATAAAGTATGACATATTTCCTCTGATTTTCAGGAACTGTATCCGTTTGTGTTCGCTTTGGAGGTAGCAACCAATCTGCTTTTAGGAGCCATCGGGAGGTTAGAAGGGGTCCATAAAATAGATACTGTTCAGGTACTGACTATCTTAGCACTCCTGCTGAAGGTTTTTTTTTGCTTTCTGATCTACTATCCTTTTGTCTTTAAGGATGTGCACCACTGCATCAATGACCAAAGGGTTCTTCTGAATGAGGTTCTTGAAGACACCCAATTGGTTACTTTACAAAGGGAAGGCGGAGCCTTTTTGTCTAGGATGAGATGGGAGAGTGATGTAAGAGCAGCACACTACGAGACCACCTGGTAATGCTAAAGTCTACTAATTATACACAGCTATATATAGTTATACACAAAAAATGTTGAAAAGATTGTAACATATTTAAAATATGTTAACACCTACCCCCACCCCTCGAAAACTCCTCATCATCTGTGCTTATTCAGTAAGGTTATGGATACTGTGGATTCCCTTTATAATGAGCTTGAGGAACACATTCGTGTGCTGGTGAGGAGGTCCAATTTATCATTTCATCACCTTGGCTTCTTGCTACATCTCAGGAAGATGGAGTCAAGGTTTGTAGAGGTATACAAGCAAAAAATAAATAATTTAATAACATTTTAAGACCTGGGGAAATAATGAGTGAGATAAAGTTTCTCTGGGATTCAGATTCATGGGGTCATTCAAGATCTATAACTTATGTTGGCTTTTCTCCAGATAAAGGAGTGGTTTGATGTGGAGGGAGAAAGACAAATTGTCAAGGCTGAATCGGAAGAGAAGACAAGCAGAGGCTTCAAGGAGATTCTCCAATGTTTAACCACTGTCCTATCTGAAGCTGATGTAATCATTCTTTTATGCTTCTGAATGATGACAAATCTTTTGATTGTGTTCCAGCCCTGATGATGTCCATGTGTCATGTGTGTTTTACAGGAACATAAGGTTCAGGCGATGATGCTGCTCAATGAAGTAGAAAGCATAAGAAAAACACACTATCCCGAGACGGATGTGTTCCACCAAATGATATCTACATTTAAATCTAGCTTGTCTGAATTTCTTGATCGAGCAGAGCAGTACTGTAATGAGCTTAAGACTCTGCTAAATCTATGTTACTTTTGTGAAAAGGTAAGTTTTTCTTTTTCTTTTTTGCTTGCAGACCCCTGCCTTCCATTTGACTTAAGTGAAAATCTGATTTAAAAAAAAAAAAAAAAAAAAGAAAGAGCTTCAGAATAAGCAAATATTCTTGGTGGGTCATTAAGATTTTTGAAGGTTAAAAATGATATTTTGACTTTAGATCAGATTAAACATTAGATCATAAAAATTCACAATTGTTGGTCGAATCAAGGGGAGCCAAGACATTGACAAGACCTCTCTTTTAATTTATTCTTTATATGGTTTTTATATACTGATCAGTGTATTGCCTTGCTATACTGACAGGCAAATGAGCTAGCCATGGAATGTTCCCAGCAGCTGGAACATGAAAAACTGCAGTGCAGGAACCATGAAGAGAAATGGGCTACTCTTCAGGATTGCCATGAAAAGCTCAGCCAGTTTTCCCCTGAACACTTCCAAGAAGCAAAGAACCAGGCAAAGTCTTTACAGAACTCCTTTGGTAGAAAGGTTTGGAACATGACCTGGCTTAGGTGTCAGGAGGTCAGTCGGCAACTAGAGGACATTTGGCAGGAGTTGGAAAAACAACAACAACAACAACAACAACCTTCAGTACCTGTATCTTTACAGTATCAGTGTAACAGCAATGCAGGAAGTACTGACGGAGTGCCGATGCTTTCACAACCTGATACACAACAGAACATACATAAGTATCAGGAAACCAGACAAAACCGAGATAGCATCTATGGCACAGTGAGCTGCTTCAACATAAATTTCAGGCAATCTCGAAAAGGACGTAAAGAGTCCAAAATGGCTCCAGTTGTTGGCCCTGACCAGAAGTCAACCGCCCATCACCCCAGGCAGGCAACAGTTGCAGGCTCAGACACAATTGGTTGCCAGTGGTTTAGCTGGCACCATAACACAAACAAATACACAAAGGAGAACTCTTCATTAACCTCCAATTTGTCTAAGATTCAGATCCTACCATCTACTGTCATTGAATCTAAGCCCTCCCCCACCATCTGCCCAGATTCCGGAATGCTTCAAAGCCAGAACGCATTTTCTGGAGGCTTGTGTGTGGAAAATTTGGGCTTTGAGAAAAGCCATCCTATAAATACCTCGGACTCTGAAGGGCCTCCCAGATGGGAAAATGCAACGTCAAAATCAATGACAAGTCCTGGCATGGAAAGCAGAACTATGTATGATTTCATACATACAGTACATTACATATTAATTGCATATGGATACATAGATGTTTATTATGAGTAGATTTTAATACGTGTCCAATTTCTTTCATAGGAGGTTGCAGTGTATCATGGAGGAGTTGCTGCTGACAGAACTAGAGTATGTAAGATCTCTGGATTATATTCTGACCCATTACCTCCCCCTGCTGGCCCGATCAGATGTGCCTCCAGATCTTAGAGGCCAGCGTGGACGGATTTTTGGGAACCTGGAGAAACTATACAATTTCCACTGCCAATACTTCGTGCACGAGCTTGAGGCTTGCCGCACAGAACCACTCCGTGTGGGCCGTTGCTTTCTCAGACATGTGGGTTCCTTAAAAGTTGATGCTAATGTTTAGTATATTTAATTTGTACAAAGATCTTTGCTGTTCTTGTGAGATGTCTATAAACCTTATAATTTCAGAAAGAGAATTTTGGACTGTATGCTCTCTACAGCAAGAACAAGCCTCGGTCAGATGCTCTGATTCACCAGCATAAGTTCTTCAGGGTGAGGAACTGTAGCTAGCACATTGGGTTGCCTTTTCTCATACCAAGGTAAGTAAATACTCTGCAAAAAAGGGGAAAAAAATCGGCTCCCGTTTCTGTCCTGCAGAGTAAACAGCTGGAGCTAGGAGACAGCATGGATCTATCCTCTTACTTGCTGAAGCCAGTGCAAAGGATCAGTAAGTACAGCCTGCTGCTGCAGGAGATGTTGGCAGAGTGTGGAACGGCGCATGAAACAGAACGCCTGGAGATTGAGGGTGCTACTGAGGTGGTCCGATTCCAACTACGCCATGGAAACGACCTGCTCACTATGGATGCCATCCAGGACTGTGATGTGAGAATGGAAAGTGGGAGGCTGAGAGCCTGGTGATGGAGTAACTGTTGTTTCACATTTTTCACACCACCGGACATGATGGATATTTCTTTTTTTTTTCAGGTAAACTTGCAAGAACAAGGCCAATTAATTCGACAAGATGAGCTGAATGTGATATTTCGCAAGAAGCGAGCATTGCGTCGAGTGTTTCTGTTTCAGGATCTTATTCTCTTTACCAAGACAAAGAAGACACCCCATGGAGATGACATTTATGTCTACAAACAATCATTCAAGGTAAATGACTTTGGTAGTTTTTGTCTTATTTCTTGTAGTTTACATACACAATATTGCCAGAAGTGTTTGGTCACCTGACCATAAGATCTATAAGTTGTTCATCTTTCAACTGTTGCTAAAATCTGGAAGCCCACAGTTGGTCTAGAATGTTTTTTGTTGGTTGTAGCATTACATTATTCCTTAACTGGAACTAATAGACACTTTTCCAACATGACAATGAGCAAAAACCTTCTGACTTCCAACGCCTTTGGGATGAACTGGAATGGCGAATGACCAACCCCAGAGCTGTAGCGTATCACCATAAAATTAATGATGCCAAGCACTAAATTCTCTAATAGGTTCAATAAGATTTACAAATTTGATAGATCTTTAGTGGTGTGACTACCCTATATATTTTATACTGTGTTCCCTTACGCTTATAAATTTGTTTGTGGAATTAAAACAGACCTGCGACATTGGACTAACCCAGAACTGTGGACAGAATGGCTTGAGCTTTGAGATCTGGTTCAGGAGAAGAAGAGCACAGGACACGTATACACTTCAAGCTGAAAAAAAAGACCTAAAAGAGGCCTGGACTGCTGACCTGGAACAGATTCTGTGGGAACAGGCAGTGAAGAACAGAGGTGAGATACAGAGGGGAATTAAGTCCATAAAATGTTACAGACTAAATATTTTTTTGCCAACTGCATCTTGTTTTCAGAGTTGCGGAGACAGGAGCAGGTGTTCATGGGAATGGGATGTAAACCATTTATGAAAACTCAACTTCGGGAGACAGCTGTGGATGAGAGAACCATAACCTGCTTCCTACAAGAAGGAGGTAATGCTAATGATCCCTGTTTACACCCATAGAAAAATAGTTTTTCTTAACTGATTTATTGAAAAAGGATTCGCCTCTAGGAGGATTAGCTAGACACTGTATTGCCTTAATTTTTTGGTCACCTGGCCATTAGATCCATATGTGTTGCATAATGCATTACATTATTCCTTCACTGGATCTAAGAGACTCCAACACTGTTCCAGTATGACAATGACCCTGAGCACAAAAACCCTGACCTCCATTATCACATGCTGGGTTATTATTAGAGTGAAAAAACCACACCATTGTTCTACACAAAGTCCTGATCTTACCACCACTGAACCCCTTTGGGATGAACTGGAATGGCGACTGGCCCACCCCAGACCTCCTTACCTGACATTAGTGTCTGATCTCACTAATACTGTTGGAGCTGAATGAAGAGATTCTCACATTCAAACGCCACATTGGACTGGAAGCTTTTACTAAAAGACTGGAGTATTGTCTAGTAAAAATGGGAATCGATCTGGAAGAAGATGTAAAAAATCGCATGTGTTTGTAATGCTCAGGTGACCAAGAACTTTTGGCAATATAGTGTATCTTTAGCATGTGTCCTTTTTTAACAGCGTTCGAAGAACTAAAATCACCAACTTATTACAGAACACAGACATCAAAATGACACACCGCTGCTACGGCCAGAATCCATAGGTTCAAACACGGGCAGCCAAACATCCTCCTCATCTGGCCGTGGCTCTTTATCACCCAGTGGTTTCCGTGAAAACCAGGGGCCTGAAAAGAGCCATGGAGCTCAGAAACTATCCATCAATCATCATAACGACAGCCTTGGAACCTATTCAAGCTTCTGCCATCAAGGTACACTTGCAGGAAACTGGTCTGATGATTTATTGGTCAGAATCTCTAGGGTTATCCGTAAATGATACTGAATGATATCTTTCTTTCTTATCTATTCCTTTGATTCAGAAGCTAACAGAGAGATTCTGAATCCATCCAGCTCGCTTCCAGTTGATTCCTCTGGTTACTGCAGTGCTACAGGAGGTATGGTTACAACGTCTGTAGGTCCCCAGCTGTAGCACATGTCAGCTGTAGCTGCTCTGACTAGTAAAAAGGGTTTCAGTAGCACCGCCTGAGAAATACATTTTCATGGCTTTTGCAAAAGTCTCAGTACCCTAAGGCAACTATATAAAAAAAACGAACTTAACTAAATAAATATTGCCGTGCTTAGAAAAAATGTGTATATTTGCATACTGAATTTTTTTAAACACATCTGGAAACCGATCATTCCACAGAATTTTGTATGGAAAACGTGTTAGAAGTTCTTTCACACAGCAAACACCATCCTCTTTGAAATGTAGCCCATAAAGTGGTTATCACCTTAACATAAAGATGAATTTATTGTGAGTTTTATAAACAATTGTATTTTATAGAATGTATATGTCCGACTAAGAATTAATTTACAAGGCAGCACATACTTTTTTTCTATATGAATAAAAACACTATAACGCTCTTGTATAGCATTTTTTGCATGCGTGTAATCGATTTTTAAAAATAAAGTTTTATTGGACAAATGAACAGTTTCCTTCTTTTAAATCTAATCCAATTTGCTAAATGGTAAAATGACTGGATTAATAATCAGAAGCAAGAGCAGTGGGTCCCACTTCCAAAGTCAGCCTGCACTGTTACAACTAGCGAAACAGATCTATGGGGCCCCTAAACATACATAGGCCCTTTAACATCAACCTAACTTTCCTACAAGTGGAGACTCAAAGGAAGGTCTGTGGTTTTAGACACAGCTGAAGGGAAAAGGGTCATTTTCAAGACCCTTTACCCTCCAGAAAACCATTTCACTATACTGCAATAAACATTCATTCATTCATCTTCTAAACTCTTTATTCCCTAATTCAAGGTTATGGGGGTCTGTTAAACCTATCCCATCTCAGCCACACATAGACAAGAAGCTACACACACATTCACTCTTATGGACAATTTAGAACTAGACACAGAAACACCCCTTGCTTGAGAATCAAATCCCCGACCGTTTTGTTATGAGGTGAACATGCTAACCACTACGCCACCGCTGTCGCCCTGTAATAAGCATATCATATAAAAAAGTTCTACATCTAATAGATATTTCTGTTAGTCATCTGCTTGGCAAGACTGGCCAAAAATAAAGCTGTTTAGAAGTGACGTGCTGCGGTAAAATTAGCTTGGCTGTAAATAACCCCCTTGTGACCTCTGCAGTAGCTTGTTCTCACACACCGACACATACGCACCGAGCATTGCAACAAGTCAGAATGGATCAAGGTAAGGTGACAAAAGTGGCATTTTTCAGTAAGCTGGTTTCATAACTCTGTTAGTGCTACAGTGGAAAAGACATCATGGAGATGACAGATTAGATACAGGATGTGATTCTCTAGGTGGAACCTGTCCTCATAGTAACAATCTGGCTCACAAAACCTTGTCTTTGTTTGTTAGTGAATCCAGTTTGGATGCAAATCTTGCTTTCACGGTTATTTCTCTTGGTCTGCAAAACAGCAGCAATAAAAGTCTGGTGTAGTGGCACCCTGCAAACATCATTTAGTTTCCCTTTCATACCCCAGAAATTCCTGGAAAATTCTGTGGTTAGTCCTGCGCACATCACCAGAATTTGATTGGATAATCGAAAGACTGAAGACTCTTATGGTGAACTGAAGGTGTGCTAGTGTGCTATTATAGTATAATACAGAATAACAAAATAAACACAAAATTGATTTGTATGCAAATAAGCAAAAGAATTTGTATATAGGGGCGGGGTGGTGTGAAGTTTGCATGTACTCCCTGGTTTCCTCCCACTGTCCAAAAACATGTACATTAGGTTGACTGATGATTCTAAATTGCACAAGGAGTGAGTGTGTGTGGTTGGTCATCTATGTGTGGATCTGCGATGGAATGGCGACCTATCCAGTGTGTACCCCTGCCTCTCACCCTATGTACGCTGGGATAGCTGGCAGACCCCCGTTACCCAGAATCAGGGAATAAGTGGGTTAGAAGATGAATGAATGAATAAATTTGTAGATAATAAACAAACATTTCATTATGTTTATATGATAATCTGCTTTGCTTTTGTAAGCTAATATAACTATGAAGTGCTAGCTCTATTTAATCGTTCCTGGTCCTCCCAGTAGTGGAGATAGAGCGTGTTGATTTTCAGTGCTTAGCAAACAACCGTGAACACCACACAGTGCTGAATGGTGCAGACCGACTCGTGGTGAGAAGAGGACAACACTTCTCTATTAGACTTCATTTACGGGCTGGTTCGCACTTTCAACCTGGAAGGAACATCAACCTCATTGCCACTACAGGTACCTTATTCACGCTCACTGGCTAGTTAGTACACATGATCGTTAGTACACACAATAAGCTATATGGCAAAATTAAACTATGGTTTAACGAAGATGTTTTATTTAGGTCCAAACCCCTCTGAGCTTGCAGACACTGCTGTCAAATTTGGACTCAGTAAATTTATATCCAAATTCCGATGGAGTGCAACAGCAATGTTAGAATCTGAGACAAGCCTGTCAGTCACCATTGGGTCTTCATCTGATGCCCCTATCGGAGTGTACCAACTTGCCCTTGAGCAGGCAAACGAGGAAGTCAGCTTGGGCCAGTTTGTGCTGCTCTTTAACCCCTGGTGCAAGAGTAAGAGATCATAGTAGCTTTGTTGGAACTTTATAAGTGACTTGCAGCTGAAGATGGAGAGACATCAGGGTAACATTCTCTCTCCATGGACTTTAACAGGAGATTCTGTATATTTGGCGAGTGAGACTGAAAGGCAGGAGTATGTCCTGTCTCAAGATGGACTGATCTATCGTGGAAAGCCCAAACATATCACTACACTCCCGTGGAATTTCGGACAGGTACACAGTCTATTCTATTCGTCAGAATATTCTTTATGAATTTTTGGACTCCCCAGTTCTCGTTTACAAGATGTGTGCAGTTTGAAACAGGTATTCTGGACATCTGTCTACGAGTTTTGGATGAAAACCCAAAACATCTGGAAGGTCCACCCAAGGACTGTTCGGATAGGAAAAGCCCTGTCTATGTAACCCGAGTAATTAGTGCCATGGTAAGAGCTAACTAGCCAATCAAGCATCACCTAAAATGTTTGGTATAATTTAAATTAAAGGCAAGTCGGACCATTAAATTGTGAAGCCAAAATTTCCAGCAAATATGTTAATAATCTTATTACAATAAATATCACATTTGCCTCTGCCTACGCTAGATAAACAGCAATGATGATAAAGGTGTTCTTGTGGGAAACTGGTCAGGAGATTATGAGGATGGAGTCAGACCTACTACATGGAATGACAGTGGTGCTGTTTTACATCAGTGGCAACAAGACAACTGCACCGGAGTGCGATATGGCCAATGCTGGGTTTTTGCTGCTGTGGCCTGCACAGGTCATTAAAACAAGTTTAGTTTATTAGCTTCAACAACCAACCATTTAAGGCTAATTATCCCTATTGTTTAATACCTTGTTGTGTGCAGTGTCGAGGGCGCTGGGGATCCCCTGCCGAGTGGTCACCAACTATGAATCAGCTCATGACACAAACAGCAACTTACTTATTGAACGCTATTACAACGAAATTGATGAGGATATTAGTGATGACTCTATTTGGTAAGATACCATTTTAGTTTCCACATTTGAAAGTTGAACAACTAAGCCAGAAAGTCCAGCATCTCATGCTAGTGTTTCTATGATGTGTGCAGGAACTTCCATGTATGGGTAGAAAGTTGGATGACACGTCCTGACCTTAGGCTTGGCTATGAAGGCTGGCAGGCCAGTGACCCGACACCTCAGGAAACAAGTGACGGTAATATAACATTTCAAAGTTAATTTGTCACTGTTCTACATGGTACAATATGAGCGGCGTGGTAGCGTAGCGGTTAGCACGGTTGCCTCACTGGTTCTAATTCCTCCAATTCTTTTTATGTTCTTCCCGCACTTGGATTGGTTCCTTCCCAAAGTCCAAAAACATGTAATTTTAGGTTGATTAGTGAGTCTTGCCCTCTGAGCACTGGGATAGGCCCCCGTTTATACACCAGGTTCTAGCAGTAACCCATCTGTAAGGCAAATTAGAAAGGTATCTCATGGGGGAACTCCACAGTAACCTCAGATCAACCTACTTATCAGTAATCATTTTATTTTTAAATCTACTACTGGGGATTTACTGTGGTTCTCTTACATTGTTCCTCCAGGTGTGCACTGCTGTGGTCCAGTTCCTGTAAAAGCAGTAAAGGAAGGAGACCTGAGTGCAAAATACGATGCTTCATTTGTCTATGCTGAGGTGAATGCAGATGTGGTGGAATACATCAGTCTGAGTGATGACAAAGTGATAAAAGTAGGGGGTTCATCTACCCAAGTGGGCCAGTGCATCAGCACCAAAGCGGTGGCCACAGATGAGAGAGAGGACATCACACACCACTACAAATACCCTGAAGGTAAGCTGATGTGCCGTTGAATTGTTTTCTATTTTAAATCCCAGGACTACCGCCATTTACTTTGTGAAAATGGAAAGCATGTATCTCCTTGCAGGTTCCGCAGAGGAGAGGCAGGTGTTCAAAAGGGCCAACCACATAAATCGACTAAACCAAAATGAGGAAGCGCCTGGCCTGCATGTAAAGATCAAACTTAGCCCTAACATGATGGTTGGCTCAGACTTTAATGTTTACGCACAGGTGAAAAACAACACAGACAGCCAGAAGAATTGCCGTCTAATGTTTTATGCTCAGGTTGTGTCATATAATGGCAAACTAGGGGAGACATGTGGCCTGACAGAGCTTAGTGAGATTAACCTGGCCCCAACAGAGGGTAAGAGATCATTGTATTCCTATCTAATAGCTAATATCTAGTAGAAGCCAAATCCTTTGATCAGTCATACCATCTCATATTACATTTCAGAAAGTAAAGCAACACTTTGCCTAAAATATTCAGAGTACAGTAAAGCCATAACTGAGGACAGGATGATCAAACTGGTAGCTCTGCTGATCGATTTGGAAACCAAGGAGTTACAAAGAGCAGCAAAGACCATAGTCCTGGAAAACCCTACCATTATCATCCTGGTATGGCCCACACATTATGTTGTTTCTGCGATTGGCAATTCACAGAATAACGTGAATCTGGTTCTTCTCAGATTGTCAATGATCCAAAAGTTGGTCAGCCTGTTTTGGTTAATGTTATTCTGCAGAACCCTCTGCCTGAATCGTTGGAAAACTGCAGCTTCTCTTTATATGGCGCCAATCTTACAGACGGCGTGACCATCACCAAAGAGTAGGTCGAAACATGTCAGCAGTACAGCAAATTGCCTTTGATCTCTGGCCAAGTAATCGGTTACCTCAAATACAATCCCTGTACATCAGGTTTATTTTTTATTCCTATGTTTTATTATCTTATATCTCTTTATCTCCCTCAGCATCGGGACAGTCCATCCCGAGGACCTTGCCACTGCTGAACTTCAATTCACACCCACGGCTCAAGGAACACGCAAACTAGTCATAAACTTTTCATCAGATAAATTGACCAACGTTCATGGATACACTAATATAATCATCGAAGAATAAATGGGGGCCATACTGACTTTACTGGGCGTGATGGGACAGACAGCTGATTTTATACTGTTAAGTTTATTGGTAAAGTTGGTTGAAAGTTTGATTCAGGAAAAAAATAAAGTTACTGTAAGAATCGTTGAACATTACATCATGGTCATGTGCAAGGGAAATGACTAGTGGCATGTCTAAGGAACAGACATACATTCAATCATTCAATTTAGGGGTCCCCTCTGCAAACGGCAGTGGTGCAATTTACAGTTTGGCATTTGGCAGACGCTCTTACATTTGGTCTCTTTTTTACATCTGAGCTATTGTGGATTAAGGGCCTTGCTCAAGGGCCCACAGTGGTTGCTTGGTGGAGGTGGGAATCGAACCCTGGTTTTGGTATTCGTCCGGCACCTTAACCACTAGACCATTTTAGAATCACCAATTTAGACTCACCAAGGTGAAGTGTTGTTAATTTTTATTGGCTACAGGACTGATGATTTGATTTGTACTCTAACCCGCTTATTCCCTAATTCAGGGTCACAGGGGTCTGCTAGAGCCTATCCGAGCACACCTAGGACGAGAGGCAGAGGTAGACCCTGGACAGGTTGCCAGTCCATCCAAGCACAAGTTCACGCACGCACACATGCACACCTATGAGCAATTTAGAGACACCAATCAACCTAATGTACATGTTTTTGTTATGTGGGAGGAAACCAGAGTACCAGAAGAAAACCTAGATGAGTGCAGGAAGAACATGCAAATTCTGCACAGAAAGAAACCCCAGGCATAGGAAATCGAACCCGGGACCTTCTTGATGTGAAGCCACTGTGCCGGCCATTTGTGCAATATTTTATGATAAAATTATTCTGTTACTTATCAGAAGAAACGTTTGAGCTAATAATGATGATAATGAAGGTTTGTCCCTTGGTTGTTTATTTATTTTGTAGCTCTCTAGTCTTTATAACAGCAAAGAAAGATAGGAAAAAAGCCACAGAGACACTTTATAAATCGATTTATAAGCCCTAAAGCAGTAAAACTCAAAACCAAATCAAAACACTTCGCTGTATGAGGGGAAACTCAGCAGGAACATTTTGGGGTTTTTTTTCTTTTTCCTAAAACCTGAACACAAATGTCAGAATGGAGGAGAGGGTTGGCCTGGTATCAGCTGACCAGCTGGTGACTGTGGAATCAGAGTCCAGACTGAGGATGTAAATAGGGATGAAGAAAAGTTCAATCGGTAGAGAAGAGATCTCCCGCCGAGGGTAGCGGTGCGAGTCCTCCGGTTACGTTGGGCAGGAGAGAGAGATCTGGTAGACTCTGGATGTGCGACTTCAGCTCTTTGCGCACTTGAGTAACACGCGCCAGCTTCTGCTTGTACTCCTGGAACATCACACCAACAGCAGACGATGTTAACGATGTTCCTCAAGGCTAAGTAACAATAAATGCTTTTATTTTTCTATTGTTGTATTAGGATAGCATCACATTTTATTTATCTCATGGAAAAATGCAAACAAGATAATAAACAATGAAAAAGTCATTTGTGGCTGTAATGGTAGGTGTTAGCCAGAAGAGCAAGGGTCCTTGAGCGAGGCCCTTAACCTGCCCCATGCTATCTATCCATCTAGCTATCTATCTGGCAGTTTACCTCCATCTGTATATCTGGTTTGCTGGTTTATATTTCAGAATATTTGTATATCTGTCTGTCTGTCGGTTTAGCTTGCTCTACCCATCAATCCTGTGTGTGTGTGTGTAGCCTCTACCTCCAGTTTTTTCTCTCTCTCGCTCAGCGCCTCCTTCTGGCTGGTGATGTACTCTGTAAGCATGCGAGCCAGCTGCCTGCGGTCCTCCAGCTCAGCTGCCAGTCTCCCATTGTACTCCGCCAGCAGAAGACACGCTTCGTCTACTGTCTTGGACAGCTTATCTGCAGCTTCCTTATCTGCATATCAAGGAAAAACACCAAAGAAACGCACTCTTAAAAGCAAATACCATTTTTATAGACAATATCACACACTTCTGATGTGACATCACAGACACAAACACACACCACTAAAACAGAATCAGTGTAATAGACTGACCCATGATCTTCTCGAGCAGTGAGACGTCCTGAACTTCCTGAGGCAAAGAGGCAATCTTCTGCCGCACAGTGGCATCACCGGACGCTGCGTTTTCCAGGTCCTGTAGGGCTTTGATCAGATCCTCTGTCTGTCCCAAAAACACGCACACTTTCATTAATATCACGGACTGCGTGTACGAGTGGATATTTGACTTTTAGTTGAAAAAGGTGTTTATACCAGCTGTGGGCCAGAACCATCTGTCTCATGTGGTGAATATTGGCCCCTGTAATCATCATCATCATCATCATCTTCTTCCTCTTCCTGAACTTTCTGGATAGTTCTTTTTAAACCTTTCCTCTCATCCGCTGCAAAACACATCATCAGGCACAGTTAAAAACAGAAGGTGTGGCCTTAGTGTCTGTCCCTGTGGAAGGGGGAAAGGCTTCAGTGTCTGTCCCTATGGAAAGGGGCATGGCTTTAGTGTCTGTCCCCATGGAAGGGGCATGGCCTTAGTGTACATGAACAAACCTGCAGCTTTGTGTTTGGGGCTGTTGGAGTCTTCGATGGCGAGCTTGAGCTGCTGAATGAAATCAGAGCGGTAGAGACTCCGCTCCTGCCAGATGTTCAACAACCTCTCCATGGTACCCTCTCAGCCACCTCGTCTCACAAGCTGCCGGGCGCACAAATAGGAAATGTGCTGTAACATTTTGCATGCACAT
>JAOTRA010000014.1:6884375-6895062 GCA_026260255.1 Pseudolaguvia tuberculata | reverse complement strand
ATGAGAGAGAGTGAGAGAATAAACATGATATACTAACCTTGCTACATGTGAACAGGCATCAACAAGGACACCTTCAAAATCCCGCGTGAACTCGGGTCCTTTCTTCTTGCTGTTCTGAATGACGTCATTGGCCAGGTAAAGGAAGGTCAACTTCCGGCTGTTTTTAGCTGAGATATCAACACCAGATTTTCCAATCATTAAACAGGTGTTTATTCCTCACATTAAACTTCACATTTAAATTTGATCACAAACGCATCACACGCTCACCTTTTTTCAGCTCTTTATGCCAGACACGGACGATGGTCCCCGAATGTTTGCGATGGTGTATGATCCACAGAGACAGAGTCTGGACACTCTGCTGGGAGCTGCTCAGCTCCGACAACTTCTTCTCTAGCGCCGATTCAGAAAATGACGACATGATAATGTGAAGTTATAAATCGGACCACCAAATATTAATATATTGGGGTTGAGATTTCAGACTGGCGGTTCAATACATATCCTGGACGTCAGAGAGGAACGTAGCTTCACAGTCACTCTCAGATCTGGAGAAAGAAATAGTTTTAAAATTGAGAACAATAATAATCATAATAATAAAAGAGGGTGGCACGGTGGCGTAGTGGCTCTCCCTGGGTACTCTGGTTTCCTCCCACAGTCCAAAACACATGTACATTAGGTTGATTGGTGATTCTAAATTGTCCAGAGGAGAGAGAGTGTGTGTGTGTGGTTGTTTGTCTATATGTGGCCATGCAATGGACTGGAAACCTGTCCAGGGTGTACCTTTCTCCTTCACTGTATATGTGTCCCCAAATTAGGGGAAAAGCAATGAATGAATATCCCTTTTTTAAAACACATATACAACTTTAAATGCTGTGTGTAAAGTGTAAACAAAATTTTAAACACTGATCATGTCTACAGTCTTGGTTTAACCCTATATGTCATCCTTCTTCAGGTAGGGGTACACAACTTAGACTAGGGGCTAACACTTTTTAGACCCTAACTAGTGCACTTACACGCTCATAAACACGTGATTTGGGATTCCGACTTTGACATTCGCTTTGTAAAGTAAAAAACACAGCACAACATGGACTGACTAAACACCGGAAACAGCTCGGATTAATTTTTACTAGCAACAAACCTGATTTTAGAGTCCAGGAAGGTTTTTTCCCCACACTAGCAAGAAAAGCTAGCCGAGTTAGCAAAGATGGCCGTTGTTTAGAGTTTGTGCACTTCACGTCCGAAATAAGCAGTTTTAAATTGAGCTATTTCCGGTTTGTAAGCTTTAGTCGTTAATACAAATTATTGCGAAACTTTGCAACTCATTTATTGCGTCGCTAAAACGTTGAATACTTGACAGAATTACTTATTTTAATCTCGCAAACGCTTCCTGGCTGAGTAAACAAACACTCGGTGTTGGTCGCGGCTCGATGACGTCATTATCATTGCGACGCTATTTCAGGTTCCGTGTTTCTAACGTGTGATGGTTGTGTTTCTCTTTTGCGGCACGAAAAAGAAGGATTGAAATGTATTTTGTGAGAGTTTTATAGACATGGTGTTCTGAAGGTATATGTGGTATATTAAAATAATGTTTCGCCATCGTTCGGAAAGAGGCGCATCATATCTGACAGACTAAAATGTGGTTTAATGACGTCTGAGAGTTCAAGTGGACCTAACATTAAAGCCTGTTGTTTCAGATTTACAGGTTGGCATTTGGAATTTTTTTTACAACTGAGCAATTGTGGGTTAAGGGCCTTGCTCAAGGGCCCACAGTGGTTGCTTGGTGGAGGTGGGATAGGTCGTTGTGTTGCTCTACCTGTAGGATGGTAATTGATCTTCTGGGTGACTTGGTGTTCCTGAGAAGTTTTATTATAATTTTATCTCTGGATTCATTATTTTATAGGTCTAACTACTCATGGACGATGGCCGATGATCATATTGATGACCCAAAGGTTGCATTCGCATATCTGCGTCCTTTTTGCGTGCTCCTGACCAAAGAACCTAGTCTTTCCAATATAGAATCACTAAAGGACCACCTGCGTGGCGTTAGCGATGAAGTCCTCCAGCTTCTTCAGGATTATGTCCTCTTCCCTCTCCGCTTTGTCCTCAAGACCCCCGGTGCCAAGCGTGAGGCTGTTGTTCAAGCGGTCATGGACGTCATGACCTATATTCTGGAAAAGACTTGTATCCAGAATTGGGAATCTCTGCGCGAGATCTTTTCTGAGCTATGCCTTTGCCTCTGTTGTCCAAAAGACCCCGGAAAACCTGCTCCATCATCCGAGGAGCTGAAGTCAGCGGTGCTACAATGTCTGGATGCTCTTCTGCATTCTACGTACGGAGATGTGGTCTTCAGGATGTACGAGCCTACAATGCTTCCCAGATTGGGAGCCGCTGTGTCGCTGTTGCTGGCCCTGGCTGAACAAGAGAAAGCGAGAGAAGTGCAGGTGGCGGCATTGAGATGCCTCCTAACGCTGTTCCTGCAGTGCGATTGCCAACGGCCACACATTGACCCAGACGAAGATGAAAAAAACTTGATTGGATGTACCCTGGCTTCATTCCTACCAGGCATAACGCAAGCCCTGAGTCATGTGATCAGTGGAGACATGAGACAAGGCCATGAGGTTACTGTGAAAGCCATAAGGGTTTGGTACACCACAGTGGGTCTGGTTATGGCCGACAAGCAGCTTGGGAAGGACAGCAGTGTGAGTACGGAGTCACCCGCGTTAGGTAGAATTGGGGAACTGTTGGTGAAAAGGACTTCTTCTTGGAGCAAGTCCACATCTAAAAGACTTGCAGTGGTGCTGCAGAAGGTGATCTCTTCTACTGCAGCCCACCAACATTGGAGAGTCAGGTTGGAAATGGTCAATCTATCAGACCATCTTCTTACCCACTGCAGCAAATCGTTATCTGAATGCACTGGTCCACTTTTGGAGGCTTTGGTTGGTGCAGTCAATGATGAAGAACCTAGAGTTCAAGAAAGGTGTTCAGCAGTACTGGCTGAGGTATCTAGAAGACACCAAGATTCTGGAGGTCAAGGTTTAATTGACGTCCTGGCTGAAAATTTGCACAGCTTGGTGTCTTCTCTACCTCGGCTCATGAGAACGACAGATGACAAGCGCAAGCTGTTTATTCTCACTGTCTTCCTAGGATACCTGAAGATTCTTGGTTCTCAAGTGAATTCGGTCTTGATGTCTGCAGCTCACCTTCAGCGTATCTCCAGAGCGTTAATGCAGGTGCTTGAATTGGATGTCACAGACGTCAGGATCGTGGAAGAGCGAAGTTTGGTGTCATTAGGGACAGAATTGGCGCATGACATGCCTGAGGTACAGCGCCAGAAGAAGTACTTTCTCTATTTTGCAGATGACAAGATCTTCTCAGCATTGAAGGAGATCTGCCGGATGCTGGGACGTTATGGAAATCTCTACTTGCTGGTGGACCACTTTTTGGAGCTCTACAAGGAGTCCTCGGTTTATCGCAAACAAGCTGCTCTGGTACTTAATGAGGTCATCAGCGGGGCGGCAGGAGTCGGGATGGAATCGGAAGGTTTTGAGATTTCCAGAGCAAGTCACAATGACCTGAAATGTGCTGTAACGTCTGTTATTGAGGAATACATAAGTTCCAATAACTGGCATCTCCCAACCGTAGCGGATGACTTGGATGACAAAAAACAGGAGAAACAACATTCTGCAGTCTTTTCAATTTTAAGCAGTGCCACTGAAAAAGGACACCAACTCGCACCAGTTTTTGATTCTAAAACTCCAACGTTCCACCAGTTAAACAGCAACATCTGGCAGGCCTGCATCCAATTGGAAGGGATCGGCGGCTTTGCTTTAGCTCTAGGCCCCGATTTCTGCCTGCTTCTAATGACGTCGTTGTACCCAGTGCTGGAGAAAGCAGGCGATAGTTCGCTACTAATCAGTCAATCAGCTCTAAGAACCATGTATGACCTTTGCAGGGCTTGCGGTTACAGTTCACCCAAAGATCTGGTGATCAGTAATGCTGACTACCTGCTCAATGACGTCTCCTTGAATCTAAACAGACCCGGTGTTCACCCTCATGCCCCACGAGTCCTCGAGGTCATGTTCATGCATTCGGATGCATCTCTGCTGCCTGTAGTGACTGATGTGGTGCAGGACGTTCTCACAGCTCTGGATTTGAACTATAACCAAACATCTCAACAGTTCTGTAGCGTTTTGCATTCTCTTATGAAGGCGCTGGGTGAGTTTTAATCCTGGAAGCATCGTAGAATATTGATTCACACTTTTATCATCATATTCCTGTAAACTATGCCCTTTTTTACTGCAGTAAGGTGGTTCATTGGCGGTATCGCACACATCAAGCGGATTTCCAAAGCCAGTTTTCACACCACGACCCATGAGACGCTGAACCTGCGGCAATTTTTGTTAGATTACCAAAAGCAGAAGGAGCTGGCGGCAGGGATCGGCATTGAGGAAGAGGAAAAGGAGGAGGAGTCTAGTGATGCCGGTCTGAACCATTTATAATTGGTGTATTTCTTTCATATATCTACACATTAATAGAGAGTGTTATTTGTGCCGTTGTTTTGGTATATAGGAATGTCTCCTCCAGAAGAGGCCCCTGAGATAGAAGAAGGTGTGGAAGACCTCGATGAGAAACCAGTGCTGCCTTTACACGTGGCCCTTGCTAAAGACGTGATGGAGAGATGTGTTCACCTGCTGTCGCACCCTGATTTGGGCATACGGCTAAAGGTAGAGCAACTCCAACGTTCTACCCTATACCTAAACAAGGGTATCCCAGTCCGGTCCTGGCAGGAAACACACTTATGTCTAAGTGTCGAGGTCTTGATTTGTAGATCCAAGTTTTTTTTGATGAGGTTTGGAGTTAAAGTTTTCTGGACACCAGACCCCCCAGGACCGAGTTTTCCCACCCCTGACCCAAATGGTTGAAATGTATGTGTCGTCAAACTGTTGTAGTGTAACAGGATTAAATCTGTGTGTTTGTAGGTGTTGGATATTTTAGAGCTGTGTGTGTCTGTGCTGTTTGAGATGGAGAATGAGCTCTTGCCCATGGTGCACCGCTGCTGGCCAGCTCTTCTGCAGCGCCTCATCAATGATGACCCACTTACAATACCCAGAGCTTTTAAAGTATGGAACTGTTTGTGGGGGGTGTATCTATGTGTAAACTTGAACTCATTTCTCTTTTTGTCCTCCAGGTGTTGTGTGTTTTGGGTGAGACGTGTGGTGACTTTCTGAGGAAACGAGTTTCTAAAGAAGTCCTTCCTCGATTGACTTCTTCACTCACACGGCAGGCTGAGACGAGCGCTCGCACCGGTCCTATGTACACACACACATTGGCGTACAAGCTGCAGTTGGTTGTGCTACAGGGACTCGGACCTCTATGTGTGTGTCTCGACCTGGGTAAGATTTGAAAAATGAGGCCCTGTCCCTAGTCAGTTTTAGTGAAGAACAAGGGGATGAACTGTGGTGTTTTATTGAAAATAAGGCATAGTCTGAATAGAGGACAAGGAGGCGTATCCACATAATTTCAGCCTTTTGGAATAGACTGAGGTGTGGCCTATTCAGCATCTGTACTCTACTGCAGTAATTATGTTGCTCCACTAGATGGCAGACTCGTATCATTGCAGAGACAAACCTTGATACAGCTGCAGTGAACTCTGCCTTTGCATCTCAATGTGAAACACACACACACACACACCGCAAACATGTCCCCCGGGTGTCTAGTCACTCTGGAGCAGAGATTTCAGGGGCTCTCTTACCTTAACATATACACACACAGCGAGTTCCATGTATGGAATAGATGAGATTGATGAATATGAGGAGATGAAGAGATTCTCCGAAGCGGTGGTCTCTGTGAAATGGCCTGGAGCCAGCCGAGGAATGAGTTGTTTACCGTAACGGTCCATAATGAATTTTAATTCCTGAACTCCAGAGACGCCAGCGCTCTTTCAGCGCATTGTTTTGCAGAAGGAAAGGGGCAGTGAAAGCCCATCATAATAAGCAACTGAAACGAGCTAAGGGAACCGGCAAAAAGAGTGGGCGGCCTCGAAAAGCATTCACGTGTGCGTGTGTGTGTGTGTTTAAGAGAGAGCGAATATTTACAATTACAGCTGTAATGCTGGGCCTCATCTCAGACAATACTCTCTCGCTCACACACACACAAACAAACAAAATGACAAAGTATGTAATGCTTCCCGTAGCATACCCAAAGCAACAATAACATGGGATGATGTAAAGAGTGTGTACAGACACTGTACGAATGCATCGCAATATACGGTACACACGCACACAAGTGAAATTCTTTATTGCAATATCCGGATGCATGATATCATATAAATATTGTGATATGATATTCCGTACCATATTGTACAACCCCCATATTTTCTCCAGCTTTGTGATGCTTTAGCCTAATTTCTCTGTTGGGAGGTGGTGAGTCAGGAATCCGGTGGTTGAATCTATACTGGTGACTTGGAATATGATCCTGGTGCTGGCCGTCTGGTGAACTGGGACCAAACCAGCTTTAATAATGAGTCTGTTAATCCTTAGGTCACATTTAATTAAAATCTGAGGCGGGAAAGCACCATTTTTTGTTGGGGTGATGTGAGAGCTCAGCGGTTAAGTTGACGTGAAAAAGGATGTCCACCAAATTCTGGAAAGGAGAAAAGCATGATTTTCATGATGATTATTATGATTGGCCCTTGAGGAAGGCTCTTAACCTTTGTTGCTAAACACCAGTTTTCTGTCTGATTGTGTTTTTATGTTTGTGTGTGTTGTGTGAGCAGTGGACACGGATCTGGATTGTATCCTGGAGGCCTGTCTCCCCTATTTGAGCTGCCGGCAGCCAATCAGATTACAGGAAGCTTGCCTCAGGTAACATTGCCTCAACCTATGTTTCTCTCTCTTTCACACACACACAACGTTTATTTAGCATGTGGGAAGTGGTAGCTCTGCGGTCTATGTTTTTGCTTGGACACTGAAAGACTATGGGTTCAATGACCATGGACCCCTGAGAAAGGCCCTTAACCCTCAATTGCTCAGTAAAAAAAGATAAATGTAATGACTGATGGATCTTAATGTTAAGAGTGATGTTTTTCTGGCGGTCCCTTTTTCCCCTGTTAGTGTTTTTCGTCAGGTAATGCAGCAGGACCCGGATGTGTGCTGGTTGGTACTAAGTGAGCTTTGCTGTCCCATCCCATACAAACCGCCGAATGCTCTTCTTTTTCCCGTGACGCTAAGCGGGTCGACCCAAGCGAGGAGTGAATATACACGCAACGTCCTCAGTTTGCTTCAGGAACTCCAACCACCGCAGAACAAAGTGTCACCAGTCCACGGCTGAGCCTTACGACTGCATATGGACACAAAACGAGGCCAGACTGACTATTAAAGTGTTGTGTAAAAATGCAAATTTTGTGTTAATTGCACAGCGTACCGTGAGGCCTCCGAGTTGTCGCCTCCTGACATCTGAACACATGTTTCAACCGTAAGCAAAGTCGCCCGCCTTGTGCACTTTGTGTTAGCATGCCGCCACTTTATCTGACGCTATTTATTCTGCTGCCAACACCAACAGCTCGGCCATTACTCATAAAGGGCTGGTCGTACTTGCGCCGTGCACCCGAGCATGACTGATAAATCGGAGAGCTGGCTTAATTACACAGAGGTTCGACGTGGTGGCACGGCGTCCATGTGACTGATTAACGGCCATTAACGACGAGGACGGAACATCAGCGGCAACGGGACTATGGAGGAAAGTGTCCATTTAAGCAGGTGGTGAGGATCAGGAGCGTGTTCCATTAGCACAAATTGTCACTTTTTACTGTGTGAACATTAAACAAACTCTGTCACACGCTACCGAAATTCAAATGTCTACCATTACCGTCTGGTTTCAAACATAAAAGTCAAGACTACGTGCTAAATTAATGAAGCCTCAGAAGATTTGTGAACACACACTCTGCTCTCGGACTTTCAGCTTTAGCGCTAATCCATTGTCATTGATCCAACTGATTAAACTTCTACAGGAGCGCTGGTAGAGTCGGTGATTTAATCCTATACTACCACATCCAACAGCTTCTCCAAATCCTAGCTGTTTGGAGATGCTAATCCTTGTTAACGAGACTTATTGGTCTTGCTATGATTTAATTGGTGAAAAAATGGCTAGGTTCTTTTTCCTTCAGAGTGAGTGTCGGATCTTGCGATGGAGCGAAAGATCTCCAAAAATAAAAAAAGTTAGCATTCTTGGTAGCTAATTTTAGTTAGCGGTTGTTGCTAAAACAGAAACTTTGTCTTACTTTAACACATTAAATTTAATTATTTAGAGTGACTGGCTGCATGCTGACACTCAAACATTATTTTAGGTCTTGTTCGGAAACGGAAGACATTGTTACTAGCTTTTTTATTGACCACGTCATTAGCAAAGACTAGTCATTATAACAACAACCGCCTTACTCCTGTTTTGAAACACAAATGGCGTATGACAATTTAATTCATAGAACAAGCTGTAAATATTAGCTGAAATGTGAGGACAGTATTTTAATTTAAAAAAAACATGCTAGCTGCTAACGTTCCGCCCTATACATAAACCTTTTGTAAAAGTTAGTTGATGATATTTGTCACAAAATATGTCACTTATTATCCAATTGTCGCACTGAATAACACAACAGAAACTTGTGTATATAGTAGTGTTTATTTTTTTATTTGATGAAAGCGTACATTAAAGATGAAACCAACACGAAGGTGAATCTTTAACGTGTGAATTTTTTTTACATTTACTTGTACAAAAATTGCGAAATGAGACTTCTACGTTACAAACCTGGATTATTCGTCAGCACCCAGAACCTTTAATTGATTATTGATTGGATTATTGATGGCAATGTAAGAGACAAACAAATAAATAAATAAATAAATGCAGTGAGGGCAAAGAAAAGTTTTGGCACCCCTCTGCCACAAATTGTATTTATGCAATAAAATACAGTGCGTTTCTGAAGCGTCACATTTTTTTTTATCCAGAAATGTATACTCTATCCTGCTGTGAAGAAAACCCTCCCAATACACACAAACGGTCACTTTATTAGGTCCACAGCTGTTTGCCCAATGATTACTGATTAAACCGGCATCCTGTTTATTCATTCAATCATTCATTCGGGTTTGTTTTTCGTTTCTATGTACGTATTCGTTTATTTGCTGTTCATTTGTTTGTTCATTCAGCTGTGAATGTGTCCGTTCTGTCAGTTATTTGTTTTCATGTGTCTATTTGATCATTCATGTTTTCATCCATTTATTCCTTAATCTTTTGTGTGAGTGTGTGTTCACTCATCCACCTTCATTTATTCATCCATTCCTTTTTGTGTATCTGTTCTTTAGTTCCTTTGTACCCTCCTTTATTCATCCATTTGTTCATGTATTCATCCATTTATTTTCAGGTATTCATTCATTCGTTTATCCGTTTGTCCGGGCATTCATTCAAACCATTTACACAATTAGTTTTCCACACATTTTGCCCATTCATTCATTCATTCATTCATACTATTTATTTCTTAATCCTTTCATTCCTGCTTTTCATAGATAAATTTAGTCATCGGTGGGTTTAATTATTCATAAACCATCCATGGTTCATTTAGTCAGCATTCATTCATTCACATTTGTTTGTTCATTCATCCGTCCATTCACTTGTTTGTTCATTAATTCACTCATTCCTTTGTTCATCCATTTACTCATTCCATCGTTCATCTATTCAGTCTTCATTGATTCATTCATCCATTCACTTATTTATCTATCCATGCACCCATTAATGTATTTTTTTCATCTACCCATCTGTCAATCCATTTATTAATTCACTCGTTCATTCTTGTAGCACCAACATTGTGATACTGAAACCCACTTGTCTGTAGCCGTTCATTTTCTTGACACAATGTTCTGTGAACAAAAGTATTAAAGTAGTAATAAAGGTGAAGCAAAGTGAAGGATTAAAAGACCCCCTACCATCACCCCAGCCCCCCCTCCCCCCAACACTCCCTATCTAATCTGTCCATTTTGTTCTTCGAGTTTCAAAACGATTAAGAAACATCTTGCGACATGCAGCGGCTGGACAGAGAACATTTACTTTATACAAGAATATACAGTGTGTGTAAAGATCTTGGGGGATGGGTAGCTGAAGGAGAACTGCACCGGGTGGTGGTAGGGGCAGTGAGGGAGCCGTGGGGGATTTGGGCGGTCTAAAGTGCACAGCTCTCTGTGCAGTCAGTGTTGGATTCCGTAGTAACCCTCTTCCTGAGCGCCCTACCGGTGTTGTGTTGTGCCGTGGCTTGGTTTTTTGGAGACTCGGGCTCCCCCTGGTGGTGTAAAGGAAGTGCAGCGTGGTTTCCATCCTGTTCCACCTGCAGGTAGGCACGCACGCGGTGGTGCTGAGGCCGGCTGTCACTGAAGTCAATGACGCGGCACTCGTACGTGCCCTCGTCAGACGGCTTCACGTTGGACAGACGCAGCTTGTGCGAGATGTTGCTGCCCGCCACCTTCACCACCTGCGGGAAATGGACACAGATGGTTTATTCACTTAAATCTTACCCCCTTCCACCAACCACCACTTTCAGAAAGATAGTGAAAATAAAAAGGTGAATCGAGAAGCACTGTGTGTGTTTGTGTGTGTGTGTGTGTGTGTGTGTGTGTGTGTGTGTGTGTGTGTGTGTGTGTGTGTGTGTGTGTGT
>JAOTRA010000014.1:6806636-6821595 GCA_026260255.1 Pseudolaguvia tuberculata | reverse complement strand
AACCCCGCCAAGTCGAATGTGCGGATCGTGGATCCGCTGTGGCAACCCCGAAAGGGAGCAGCCGAAGGACAAAGAAGTTCTGGAATAGTATCCAGCAGACCCCTGTGACCTGAATACACATGGGCACGTTGGAAACAAAAATAGATAGAAAATACAGTATGTACAGTATAATAACCATCACACCTATGGCAACCCACCAGGATAGCAAACCAAACTAGTGTGTGTGTGTGTGTATCATTATCACTATGTTTGTATATCACCTGTGTGTCTTTTGTTAGGTGCTTCACTGTCAGGCTCTGCACACCAGGGTCCGGGCCCAGTGTGTGAAATACCTCAGGCAGAATCGGGATCAGTACGAGTCGGTATGTGAAACGCAGCCCTGCTCAATTAACTAACTAATGAACTAACCAACTTAACTAATATCTATTCCAATAATATCGATTGATGCATCTGTTTCCTGTGATTTCCTGTTCATTTAGTTTATTGAAGGGGATTTTGAAGAATATCTGCACATGCTTCAGGATCCTAAGGTAACCAAACAAGTTAAAGGAGTAAAACCCGAACTTATTTATTTACTCGTAAATAAGTCTTGTGTCGTATAACTGCATTAGAACTGCATTCATTCATTCATCTTATTCCCCGCTTATTCTCAAATTTCGGGGTCACAGGGGTTTTGCTGGATCCTATTCCAGTGCACATAGGGCGAGAGGCTGGGATACACTCTGGACAGGTCGCCAATCCATCGTAGGCCACACATAGACGAACAACCACTCACAGTTTAGAATCACCAATCAATCTAATGTACATGTTTTTGGACTATGGGAGGAAACTGGAATACCCGGAGGAAACCCACACAAGGGTAGGGAGAACATGCAAACTCTGTACAGAAAGAGTCGCAGCCCAGGAATTGAAAAGGGGACCTTCTTGTTGTGAGGCGCCACACCAAATATGGATTTTCTATCTAGAGTCAGATATTGGAGCGATTATTTTTAAAAAATTCATGGGTGACTTTATTTTAATTATTTTTAACCAATGAATTGTCAGAACCCGAAAACAAACAATCAATGGTCATGATCGCAATTATTTCTTCAAATAAATCAGCCCCCAAAGGCGATAATCGGGTGACAGCCCTAGTTGAAATGTATATTACAGTACTTGTTAAAGGAGAATAAATGTGGTGGTGATGTACGTTTTTTCCTCTCTCTAGAGTTGGGTTGGACAAGTGGAAATAAGTGCTCTGGCTGTTCTTTATAAGTAAGTAGATTTTATTTAAGTTTTTTGTTTAAAAAAGAAAGAAATTCATTATTGTGACTGGTAGATTAATTGCACATCTTTAAAAGTAGTTCTAGCGAATCCCAGGTTCATATCCATCCCTTAAACAGGAAGTAACTGTTTTTCTAAAACGGTAAAATATACAATATTTCAAAAAAATCAATTTAAAAAAAAAAGTGTCTCATCAGAAAATGCTATTACAGCATAAGAATGGGTCATGACAGGAACATCACACCACCTCAATGCATGACTCAGGCTGAAATGATATCATGATAAATGTCATATACTCCATCGTCACACTTTCCAGGCATGATTTCATCATTTATCGGGAGCCTGGGGAGCCTCCGGTGAACGTCACAGAGCATGGCTACCCAAAAAAGGTTTGTAGAAACATCAGATAGATGACATGTGATACTGTTATTATTCTAATTATTATTATAGATTAATAAAATTATTGAATATTCATAAATTAGATGGGTGGCGTGGTTAGCACGGTCGCCTCACAACAAGAAGGTCCCGTGTTTGATTCCCGGGCTGGGGATATTTCTGTGCGGAGTTTGCATGTTCTCCCCGCACTTGCGTGGGTTTCTTCTAGATACTCGTTTCCTCCCACGATCCAAAAACATGTACGTTAGGTTGATTGATGAGTCAAAAATTGTCCATAGGAGTGAATGTGTGTGTGTGTGAAACTGGTGAACTGTCCAGGATGTACCCCTGCCTCTGGCCCTATGTGCGCTGGAATAGGCACCAGTAGACCCCCGTTACCCCGAATTAGGGAATAAGCGGGTAAAAAGATGAATGAATATAAATTAGATTAAATTAATTTTTGATTTATTTTTTATTTTAATTGACAGAAAACCTGTTTTTGTTTTTAATTTATCATATATAAAAAACTTTTGGTGGGTTACTTTATTGAGGGATCGTATTTAATAGTTCATTTATTTGCTCCAGGTGTTGCTCTGTTTCCTCAACGGGAATCACTACGACAGCGTTTACCCCATATCGTTTATTGAAAACTCTGCCATGTGCCAGTGTAAGTGACTCTACCAATTCGTCTGTTCCTTCACACATGAAAAGTCTTGTTAATAAAACCCACAGGAATCAGTGTGTGTTTGGGTATTTTAGCGATCCTGTACGAACTGCTGTACGATGGTGTGTATGGTGTGGACCGGAACGTGTTGACACCAAGCCTGAGGGTATCCAAAGCCAAGAACGAGTCTGTGGCTACAGAGGTGTATGAGAGCGCTGAGGATTCTGACCTGGATGAAGAAGAGGATTTCTGGTGAGTGATTGAAAATGTGCTTATTCCAGTGCACATGTGGGCAAAAGGCTGGGGTACACCCTGGACAAGTCGCCAGTCCATCGCAGGCCTCACACATATGAACAAACACACACTCTCACTTTTTGCTATGGGTTACCAAATTACCAATCAACTTAACATACAAGTTTTTGGATTGTTGGAGGAAACCAGAGTATCCAGGAAAAAATCCACATACTCGTAGGGAGAACATGCAATGTGCACATAAAGACCTCCAACACAGGAATCTAACCCGGAACCTTCTTGCTATGAAGTGACTGTGCTACACCGCGCATAGTTAAGTTTTCTAAAAAAATATGTACAATTGTTATCTCTTTTTATTCTGAACTACACAAAGATGTCACTCTGTCCACTAGTGGGACAGTTAATGAGATTGTTACACCAGAACATTAATGTGTTTTAATCAATATCGAGTAAAAAAAAAAAAGTCTAAATCTTATAATCGTAATAGACATAAGGATTATCGTCAATTTGATTTGATATCATTTATCAGCCCAACCCGAGTTCCCTATGATGTGATCAGATCATTAAGTAAAAAAAAAATCTGTTTTAAAGTGAACATTTTTCCAGGTCCAGTAAAGTTACCGGCAGGGCATCCGGTGTGAACAACAAAACAGTTTACAAGGTACACATGCACACACACAGTTACTCACACACACACGCACACACACTCGTGTTTGTCTGTAACTGTTGTCATCTGTATGTCAGGGGCGTGGGCGGGGCCAGGCTAGAGGATTAGGGCGTGGCTGTCTGCTTCCTAAAGTGCGGGGCTCTCTGAATCCCACCGTTTACAGGAATGTGGAGTACGAAATGTGGCTGCGTTTAAACCGAGGTAACACAGGAGTGTGTGTGTATGTATGTGTGTGTGTGTGTGTGCGGTGTCATTACAAGGCAAATTACATCATTGTTATCTAAAAAAACATATATACTAATAAATACTAGCGAATAACCAACCCATTATTTAATGTAGACAATCAGGTTTTACATGTTGAACTCATTTACAGAGTGGAGCTATGGGGGGTGGGGGGTGTGTGTGTGTGTGTGTGTGTGTGTGTGTGTGTGTGTGTGAGATGAGACACGGATGCAGTGTGTTCTGTACTTTTTTTTACTTTCAGTTCAGCAGAAGAAGGATTTCTGCATTGCAGCCGGGATGCATTACAGACCTGGAGACAAGTGCCAGGTGTCTGTCTCTCTTCCTTCATCATTCCTGTCTCTTTTCATTTCTGAAGCACAAATTAACCACAATCCCTTTTTGTCTCTCTCTCTCTCAGGTGCGATTGAGTAATGGCGATCACTTCTACAGTGCCTACATTCAGGACGTCAGCTCAGATGACGGACCAGTCACGGTCACTGTGTTTATAGAAGAACTTCAAGAGAGGTGTGTGTTTGCATGCTCTAACTGTAAATCATAAAAATAAAGCCTTTTATAACTACGTACCGACAGAGAATGGATACAATATAATGCGTGTGTGTAGATGCACCATTCCACTGTGGAATCTGCGCACCTTTCCAGAAAACTCCTCAGCCAAAGGAACTGAGAAAATCAAAAGACAAACTTTTTCCAGCAGCATCGAACCCACAGGTGAGGAATATTTATGCTTATATATCAGGTAGGGACATGCAGTATATTGGTAGAAGAATGCTGAAGACTGAGCTGCCAGACAGGAGAAAAAGAGGAAGACCAAAGAGGAGGTTTATGGATGTGGAGAGGGAAGATATGAAGGTAGTTGGGGTGAAAGAGGCAGATGTAGAGGACAGGTAGATCAGGGAGGGACAATAGAACATATTTTAACTGATATCAATAAAGAATAAGTTAATATTTATATATTGTAATGTTTTTATAGTCAATTATTCATCGATTATGCTTAAGATACATTGATGTTTTTGTAACTCTGGTCACCCCACAGGGCGTCCAGTAGGTTTCAGATTACCTTATATTTTCCTATGTATGAGTTTGATTCCCCAAGCATGTGGTTGTTTGTGTGGCCCTGCAATGAATAGCTGTCCAGGGTGTACCCCTGCCTTTTGCCCTTGCTGTGTTGGGATAATGAATTAGCAAATAAGCAAATAGAAGATGAATGAATAAATAAACGAGTGGAAATTTATGTGACACCTCTGTATATGGTACAGGTGGGTCATCTGAAGAGAATTGCGATCATGAAACGCTGGAGATTCTGAACAATGACGAGGAGAATTTCCCCACTCTGGAAGCCAGCGTGCAGGTAGAATTACACCGTTTATTTACTCAGTATAGCACATCACTGTTCAGATCAACATCCTAGATGTTAAGGTTTTTTTTTGTAAAGCTGTTCAGCTACTAATGTAAAAATTTGGTTGTTTAGGTTGCTAGCATTGAGGGGATTAAAAGAGCTGGGAGGAGAGGTTCCCGAAAGAAAGTTGGTGCAGGTGAGTTACACAAATTCCTTGGGTTAGATAAGCCAACCAGATACTCAGGTGTCTAACTAGTAGTCTGAAGATCATTGGTGAGTTTTAATGCTTTTATTGAGTGCAGATACAAAAGAGCAAACTGAGAATCTGATTTCCAAAGCAGAAAGAGGAAAACTAGCAGTAAGTTGTACACATTTACTGTGTGCTGAGCTTTTCCACATACCGTAATGTAGCCTAATTCCTGTTATGTGCTCCATCATTTCCTTCAGAAAAAAAGTTCAGTGGAACAAGACCAGAGAATCACTCCTCCGCCCAAAGAGGATCCTAAGTCTACACCTCTAACTACCGCCTCTAAGACCACAAAAGCTGCTGCTTCGTCCACAACTGCACCTGCCCGAGTTCCGTACAAATCCTCGTGTTTGTCTTTTCGCATTCCTTCGGTCAATTCTCAAACTGCCCCTGCTACATCTACAAGACCATTGGAATCTTTTCAGCCTCCTTCCCTTAAGTCTACAACTGCTCATGGTCCGCCAATAAAGCCTCAGAATTCTTCCAAGACCACCCTCATTCAATCTCAAACCACCACTTCTTCCTCCATAATACCCCAAGATTGTCTACACTCTACTCCGAATCAGTCCCAAAGTGTTTCTGCTCCATTCTTAAAACCAGTACTCAAGGCTCAAGATACCCTTGACTCAGCCATAGTGACCTCATTATCTCCCCAAACTACCCTTAATGAACCTCAAACTCCTCCTTTGCCTGTGGCATCTACATCTTCCCCGGTGCCCTCTCACTGTACACACGCTAATGGTCTAACTGTGCCCAAACCCATCCCTGCGACGACAAACTTACCACAGATTTCTTCTGAAACGTTACAATCCCATGATTTGGATTCAGCTGCCACAATAATTACCCACGTACCACTAGACCATGTATCATTAGGCACTGTACTTCCTTCTGCCCCAACTCCTTCTCATGCTGCTGAGTCCTACCTGTATGAACCTGCAGTCTCAACTTTTTCGGGTATGGTTGCCAATTTCCTTTTGCTGTATTGTGATGTGGTATTGGATAGTCACCATTCCACCCAAGGTTTTAATCATTTCCTGCTTCACTTCAGCAGGTGCCACAGGAGCCTTAGTGACCGATCCTCTCAACCAGCTTTGCCAAGACTTGCTTTACCCTGGGTTCCCTCAGAATGACAAAAAAGAGACTGTCCAGCCTCCACAGTTTTCCTATGACTGTACTGGGAAAGACCTGCCAAACGGTATCTTCTTTTTCTATCATCTTTGTAGACATATTTGTAATCTCTAGATTAGAACAAGGTTCCATTTGCCTTTTTTTTGATTGCAACACTTTTCTGTTGCTTACAGATACCAGTGTCCTTAGATTCTTTTTCAACCTTGGGCTTAAGGTAAGAATTTGTGATTGCAATTCTACAAGTCTCCTTACGAGTTAATTTGGTCACATATTTGGGGTCCAAACTTTGGGTTCTGTTTCACCCACAGGCATTCACATATCAAATTTTGCCTCCAATGTCCTACTTGGGACCGTTGGTTCAGGCTTACCACCACATGCCACTTCAAGTCCCTTCTACACCTGTATCCTGGCAACCAGACAACAACTGTAGACCAGTTGTTGCATCCTCTAACCCTCCCCCCGCTGGAAGCAGTCCATTTAGTCATTTTGAATTAAGGGGTATAGCGCACACTCCTGCTCAGATGGATATGGGGGCAATTAGCCATACTTCATTGCCTATGCGGATGCCATTGCCTGTTGCGCCTCATCCGGCTGTATATTCTGGTATGTGTCCAGTGCCTTCCTTTGGCCCACCACTACAGTATCTTGCACCTCCCACCCCACATCTCTCAATGCCCCATCCCCCACAATATGCTGCGGAAATCCCCATGCCAACAGTTGCACCAATAATGGAGGGAGCCCATGAGAGTCAAAGGTCTTTGACTCTGGATGTAGAAAAAAACATTTGGGCTGGTCAGTCTCAACAACTTTTGGATGTTGAAGACGTTAAGATAAGGGCTATGCCTGTTACCATGGAGATGCAGAACAGCAGTGGAGCTCATGCAGTTCAGAGTGCTGGGCCAGAGACAAAAATTATGACCAATGGGAACAGACAACCGAAAGATGCAGGTTTCTCAGGTTCCTCATTGAAAGATTGTGAACAGGAGACAGCAGAGTTTAATGAAGGCGATTTTAAAACTGGGCAAAGCTATCACAGTCAGTCGTACAAATCTGGAACCAGGCACGAACAGGATGACAGAGGAGGGTACAGGGGGCGTGGCTTGCGTGGAAGAAGAGAGTATACAGGATGGGGAAAACAGGATGGCCAATTACCTTACTACAGAGGGTCCGGTGGGAGGGGCAGAAAACGGAACTACAATAACCCCAGAGGGACAGGGTATGCAAACAGGCCTGAAAGCTGATAGTAGCCTCCTTTATTCTTCTGTGAATTCTCTCGGATGTAGGTGGTGGTTTGTTTGTTTGTTTTGGACAACGCATCCTTACGGAAAGGTGCCTCCACTTTGCATTCATATGTTTGCCTTTATATAAAGCTTGAACCTTTTTAGCCAATTTTTCCTCCATCCAGTTAAATATGGATAACTTGCACCTTCTAGGGGCAGCACGGTGACGTAGTGGATAGCACGGTCGTCTCACAACAAGAAGGTCCCGGGTTCGAATCCTTGGATCTTTGAGTTTGCATGTTCTTCTTATGCTTGCGTGAGTTTCCTCCGGGTACTCCAATTTCCTCCCACAGTCCAAAAACATGCAGATTAGGTTGATAGGTGATTGTAAATTGTCCATAGAAGTGAATGTGTGTGTGTGTGTGAATGGTTGTTTGTCTATGTGTGGTAAACCATCCAGGGTGTACCCTTGCTCCTCGCCCTATGTGTGCTGGGATAGTCGCAGCAGACCCCCGTGACCCTAAATTCGGGAATAAGCAGGTAAGAAGATGAATGAATGAATAAATGCACCTTCTAGATTCGCACCTTATGTCTCAAGCGGAAATGCAGCAAACTTCTTTTACTGACGACTTTGTCCAAGATTTTTCACTGCTCTGCTTTAATCCTTATGTAATCAGTCAGTACAGATACTCCAGGTTCCTGTGTTCCTACTGTAGCTCCATTTTGGGAAAAAGCAAAACACATTTGCTGCTTTTGAATGTCATACATCCACAATTTCCTGTATTTGTGTGCTGAATTGTGCTTTCAGAACCACGTCCTGGTCCACAGCTACTGCTGTCTTCAGACAAAGTCATGAACAGTATCAAAATTCGGATTCATGTCAGTAAAATCATTCAGTCCTTTATTTTCTCGGCCTACAGTTGTTTTTACCCTGCACTTTACACTTCTTTTCTTTTTCATTTTATGACAAACATCATGAAAGACTACATGGTAGATTGAGCGAGTGTCTTTAGGGTAAAGTGGCTGTGTTAGTCTAAACTTGCTAATTTATTGTTTGTGTTATTCTACTGTCTGTAGGATATACTGTACTATTTTTTGACTGGAGTTTTGGCTCAGGAATTGCAGCTCTGGGATTCTGGTCAGAACTGCAAATCTCGGATGTCACAATCTTATGTGCCTTTGACTTGATTCAAAAGGTTTTTTTAAAAATCAATTATGATGTTGCTGTGCTGCGGAAACCGTGTGCCTGTTTGTTGAACCAAAGATGCAATTTTGATAAACATTAATAAAGAGACATTTTGCTTTTCTCACATTTTCTTTTTGTGTTCTGTCATTCCTAAATATAATAAAATTCATTTAATACGAAAAAAAGGAAATCATAAAGTCATGAAAGTGTCACTGATTATTTAATGTTTCATGGCATACGAATTAAAAATATTTTCTTTAAACGTCTGATGCATCCTTTGCTGTTTATGACCAAAAAAAAAAAAAAATGATGTATAACTGGTCACACAGAGGAAAAAAAAAGTCTCTTCTAGGTCCCATTTATACTTTTTTTTTTTTAAACAGGATACTCTCCATCCCGCTCCTCTGTACAGACAATGGGGGGGGGGGGGGGGAAAACCCAACAGAAACCCAAGATGGCCACCTGCCCCATTTCTCATTTGTTATATAGTGATCCAGTCTGTTACGAGATTTGATGAAATGGAAGAAGGATATTAATAAATCTTTTTTCAACACTTGGAGGTGGGGTTGAGTAGGTCTACCTGGATGATGTCACACGATGAGAGAGGCCAAATGGAAAAAGAGCAGATTTGTAGGATTTTATCTTTATTTTAGGAACAGATTTTAGTCGTCCAGGAAAAAGTAGTTTCCGGTTTTCTTCTGATCCACGTCCTGAGAGGAGAAAAAAAAGTGAAGCGAAATTGCGATTGACGTTTACAAAGAGTGTGTGTGTATATACCTTGATGGAGTTGAGCTTGTTGATTCTTGGTCTGAAATTATTTGGATCCCGTCTAAATGTGATCTCCAGTTGCGCCAAGAACTTGTTCATGCCAGCCAGCAGAGTCTGTGGCCTGTTTCACAAGCACACACAAAATGCTTTGAACAAAGAGTGTGGTCTATTAAGCAGTGTTAGGTGGGTGTGTGTGTGTGAGACCTTACGCATTGGCGCAGGTGTTTTTAGAGGGAACCCCATCAAACACAATGACTCTGTCTGCCAGGTAAGTGGCCATGATGAAGTCGTGCTCCACAACAAAAGCAGTTTTCTTTGCGTGCAGAATAAATCTGAGAAGGAAACAGAAGCACAAACACACAGTATAACTAGAACAACTCAAAATAAACACAAACTGACCAATCAGAATAGTGGAAATCAAAGAACTTTTAAAAAAAAAAAAAAAAAAAAAAGTGACATCATGAGTCGATTCTGTCCAATCAGCTTTTAACAAATAGGCCTCTCACTGTGATTGACTCTGGTGACACCATTAAATTTTAAATTACCTTCTTAATTTTTTTAATTAAGGTGAACTTCAAGAAGTTTGTTAGTAGCCAATCAGGATGGAGGAGGATTTCGGATGAGGGTAAATTCTTTACCGTTTAATAACACGAGCCGCCATGAGACGCTGCTCCGAGTCCAGGTACGCCGACGGTTCATCAATCAGATAGACATCAGCCGGTTTCCCCAAACACAGAGCCAATGCCACACGCTGCAGCTCACCACCAGATAGATTCTGAACCTACACACACACACACAAGGAAATGAGTAAACTGCTTGTGTGAACAGGAAGTGTGTGTGCAGTCTGGTTCAGTCAGAGACTCACGTCCTGATCGATGATGCTCTCAATCTGCATGGGCTTCATTACATCAGTGACGAACTGTGGGTGTGTGTACGCGTCTCGTATCTTGTCGTGAAGCAGAGCACGAACGCTGCCCTATAAAACAAACACAGTCATTCACTGAAGTGTGTTTAGATCAGTGTGTGTGTTAAACTCACTTTAAACTTGGGGCTGATCTTCTGGGGCTTGTAGCTGACGTTCAGAATTGGTACATCACCTACACACACAGTTCATCAATTGTTCACACCCTCATAGTTAAACTGAAACGGTTGGTTTGAATGTGCGCGTTACCTCCTCCATCAGGTTTCAGGCCTCCTGCCAGCAGTCTGATGAATGTTGTTTTGCCAGTACCTGTAAAGAGAAAACATGTTATAAAGAATTACACAGATACACACACTCATTCCGTCTGTCCGTCCCGCTCACCGTTCTCCCCGAGCATCACCATAATCTCAGAGTCTGTGAATTCTCCCTCAGTGATGGTGAGACTGAAGTCTCCCATACTCTTGCACATGTTGGGATACTGATAGCGGCACATCTTCTTCACTTCCTCCTCTGCCGCCGTTTCGGCCACTTTAAACACCAGCGATGTCTCGCGGAAACGCAGGTTCTCTGTCGGTACGTAGCCGTCCAGGAAGATGTTAATACCTGCAAAGAAATCGGTCCTACAATCAGAAACACCTTCTGACCAATCACAAGCCAGAAAAATAAAACAGCACAGGAATGTGTGCGCGTGTGTACCTTCACGGACACTGAAGGGCATGGTGACAACTCCATAAGCACTTGGTACACCATAGAGACAGCAAATAAAATCTGACAAGTAATCCAACACACTCAGATCATGCTCCACTACAATGATGTACCTACACACACATACACGCACAGTTATTTATTGCATTAATTCTACATTGCAGAAGTGTGTGTGCGCGTGTGTTAGACCTGTCAGGTGAGATGAGAGATCGGATGGTGATGGCGGCTCTCAGTCTCTGCTTCACATCTAGATAACTGGATGGTTCATCAAACATGAATCTACACACACACACACACACACACACACACACACACACACACACACACACACACATCTACAAAAATGATCTACAAATACCCCAAAAAATGTATAATAATTCATTTGATGTAACGTAGACGGACATGTCCGCTTTCTGAATGCAGACGACGGCACAGGCGAATCTCTGCAACTCTCCTCCTGACAGGTCCTCCACGTTACGATCCCGCAGGTGCAACAGATCTGACCAATCAGACGACAGCACATCACTTTGAAGCCCCGCCCACATGCAGCCAGAAAATTTTTATACAAGCAGCAAAATAAAACCGCGACCATACACACTCACCAAGCTGCTCACATACTAGCTCCTCCGTTTTAGTGTCGTCTTTTCTGCTCAAAATGGCGCCTACTGACCCCTACAGGCAGATAAAAGAATTACAACAAAGTTCTTATTAACCAAACGTTTGCTTGTCTTAAAGCGGCATGTTTAAAGTTTGTCTTTTTCACCTTGACCGTTTTGGGGATCTGATCGACGTATTGAGGTTTTACGATGGCCTTCAGGTCATCCTCCAGGATCTTAGTGAAGTAGTTCTGCAGCTCAGAGCCTCGGAAATAAGCCAGGATCTCCTGCCAGTCCGGGGGAGCCTGTGGAATCAACCCACAATTTAAACAGCGGAATTAATTCACACTGCATTTAAGTATATTGTGGGGAAATTTTCTTGGCCATGGCAACCCTGCACAATAAAAGTTATCTATAGTGTGCGTGTGGATGTGTGTAGTGACTCACATCATATTTACCCAGGTTGGGTTTTTGCTTTCCTGCTAGGATTTTGAGGGCGGTGGATTTCCCGATGCCATTGGTACCCACCAACCCCAACACTTCACCAGGGCGAGGAATTGGCAACCTGACACATGGAGACATGAGAGGTGAGACACACACACACAGAAGAACGTCATCAGTGTATAGGTTGTGTGTGTGTGGTGTGTGTACCTGTGCAGTTTGAAGGAGTTGGCACAGTATCTGTGTGTGGTCTCTTTCTCCAGATTACTTGGCAGGTTGACGATGGACAGAGCACCAAACGGACATTTCTGTACAGACCAAAGAAAAAAGAGAAGTGATGGCTTTTTAATTTTGAAATTTGATTAAAATGTATTACAGCGTACTGACAAACACACATTATCCTTACATTAAAAATAATAATAAATCAGCTACACATTATACAAAAAAGAACTTTGGAAAGAAATTGTGTGCAAAAAGGTGAGCTTCAAATACTGGATAATCAATAATGAGAGGAATCAGGCAGAAATTCTCAGTTTATAGTAAACAGAGTTACAACAAACTTATTTATTTATTAAGTTAGTTGAAAAAACAAGAAGAAACCACTAAATCAGAATAAAACAGAATCAGATCTTAGTTGGGCAGTGTGTGTGCATGTACGTAACCTTGATGCAGATTCCGCAGCCTATACATAGCGATTCGGAGATCCAGACGATCTTACACTGTGGCGTCACTTCGATACACAGCTTCCCTACACACAAACCTGCGTTGTAACAGTGTGTCCACCTGTGTGTGTGTGTGTATATATATTATATATATAAAAATATCTTACCCATCCGCACTACTGGACAGCTCTTCTTACACTCCTGCCTGCATTTTTTCGGCTTGCATTTGTCATGGTTGACAATGGCGATTCGCGTGTTCTTGTCAGCCATCTTGGCAGAGCCGTTTAACGCAGACGGAACACAGAGCACTGATTAACCCAGACGAGCCGGAGGTCTAAATGAAGAGCGCAGAGACTCACCAGGAGTCGATGTGGACATTTATAACAGCACAGACATGCAAAAGATTTTATTTCCTGTTACAAGCATGTTTAGAGCAGACGCTAGACCATTTATTAACCTTTAACTGAAATTATTAACCTTTAACTGACTATTACCAGTTAATTAATGAGGAAGCCACCGCCAGTACATCGCCCAATGTGAACTGGGATGGGAACCAGCAGATCCCTGCGATCCCGAATTAGGGAATAAGCGGGTAAGATGAAGAATCAATAATGGAATGATAATGATTAGTTCAACCATATGGTCAACAAACACACACACACACACACACACACACACACACACACACACACACACACACACACACACGATCACGTTAGAATTCGTTCCAGATCATTAACACACAACAGTATAAAGGAATATAAGGGTTTCTATGGAAACGCAACCCTTACTAAATATTCATTATTAATAATAACCTCGTCTGACCTTCCTCTTCCAGTTGCACGAGCTGTGTCGTGTTATTTCTTAATTACTAATTCTAATTTGCTTAATTCTATAATAAAAAAAATAATAAATAAAGATATAAATAAGTTCTACACAAACTAACAGAAAGGCCTGGTCCGGCTGGAAGTGCTGGTTTGGGCGGAGTCGTCTTATCTATCACAACCTTTTGTCTAGCTAAAATAGGTTAGCAGCCACGACGTTTGACTAATGACTCAGTGTGTGTGTGTGTGTGTGTGTGTGTGTGTGTGTGTGTGTGTGTGTGTTACAACCGCGACATAACTAAGAAAAAAAAAATCTTTATCAACTAGGTGTCGCTAGCCTAGCAACAGTGCTAATGCTGCTGTTTCCCCTAGAACACAGACGTTACTGTTCGACGCGGTTAATCGGTTAATAACGGTGTGAAATCTCACCCCGGTGTCCGTGGAAACTCAGGACGGTTACTGATGCGCTGTTATTCGGGTAAAATCCCTGTGCATCAGCCAACGTGCTCCTCACACGGTGAAGCCGGCGAAAGATGGCGGACGGGAATCTCCACGTAATCCAAGATGCGACGGCGAATATCGCGTCATTAACGCGCGACATGAACTTTTTTCTTTTTTAATGATCCTTTAGATATTTTTATATAAATCTCTTAAATATACATATGAGACACTAGCTTTAAATGAACATTAATTTCACATATAAAAGACAACATTTAGCCCTTAAAGTTGTCTGAATTGTTTTATTTGTTAGATCAATTTAATTTAAAACATCGTAATGTTGTGGACTCCATTGAAAAAAATTAACAATAAATATTTTTCAGTTGAAGCAAAGGAAATCGTTCAGCATGATAAACCCCTGGGTTCAATAAAGACATGCTGTATTCTGATTGGAGCAGAGTTTTGATTGTGACTCCACCCACTGAACACCGTGAAGGTGAACTGGAACCCAGAGACTAAAACCTCATACCTCCTTAAATAAAAATGTGTACGCTGGATCGGTCCAGGCTCTGTAGGATCCTCAGGTAGCACTCTAGGTGAGATTAGTGGAGTTATGCTCCCTATTCACCACCCAAAAAACCTTTACCATACCATTACATAAACACTAAATACATAAATAGATAAACAACAGTACTATTAGGACGGCTCACATCAAGAAGGTCCCAGGGCAAGGAGTCTTTCTGTGTGTGTGGTCTGCATGTTCTCCATGCACTTGCATGGGTTTTCTCCGGGTTTTCGATTTTCCTCTGACAGTCCAAAAACATGCACAATAGGTTGAATAGAGTGTGTTCTATGTGCGGCTCCGTGATACACTGGCAACGTGTCCAGGGTGTACCCCTGTCTTTCACCCAATGTGCGCTGGGACAGACTCCAGCAGACCCCTGTGACCCCGAAATAGGAAATAAGCAGGGTAGAACATTCATTTATTCATTCATTCATTCATCTTCTTACCCGCTTATTCC
>JAOTRA010000014.1:6767385-6780035 GCA_026260255.1 Pseudolaguvia tuberculata | reverse complement strand
CACATTCACTCCTATGGACAATTTACAATCACCAATCCACCTAATCTGCATGTTTTTGGACTGTGGGAGGAAACCCGAGCACCCACGCAACATCCCACGGGACATCCCACGGGGACATCCCATCCCACGGGATGTCCCATGCAAACTCCGCACAGAAAGATTCGAACCCGGGGTCTTCTTGTTGTGAGGCGACTGTGCTATCCACTACGCCACTCTGCTGTGAAATATTTTGGAATTTTCTACTAGTACAATATTTTGATCTTTGTGTTCGCATCCATGTCCCTCGAGTACTTTGGTCCTGCTTGCTTGCAAGCCCTGCCCCACTCACTTGATTAGTTTGATTAGCTGTGTTCAGTCAATCACATGCTGGAAGATACCATCTCAGATAAAAGGGGAGTGCAGAAGCCCAAATAAATTGTCATTTACCATCTTTTGATTTTGAAGGAACTTGGGTTGCCCACTTAGAATGTATGTGTCTTTCAGTTAGAAAGGCAATAATATGAAGCCCTTGGAGTAGCTACGTCATTTCTGTATCGATTCACTGTAAGCAAACTTCAAAGTGTTCACAATGATGCGTCACCCAAAAATTACATAACTCTGGACGTTTTCAGCTGAAAACAATGTTATTTGCTCCAAATATCTGGATCTGTCACATGTCGTTCTACCAGTATCCGGTGATTGCTTGCATCCTTATTGAACATGACTGATGATGTCATTTCAGGTGCTGGAGTTCTGTTGTGGAACATGGCCTTGGATTTATCACTTTCAGAGCAAATATTTTCATTTAATTGTTATTTTTGATGGACGCCACAAAAGAGTGATTTACTCATAAAATGTGGCCGCTTCATCGACAGACTCTTGATGATGAGATTCAGATGTTCAATGAAGTTCAATGGCATTCTGGCAGATGGAGTTGCTTTGCTCGTCCTATTCCCTTATGCCCTGGCCGCTCCACATTGGCTAAATTAAGCTTCCTATTTAAATTCACATAGGAACAGGATTTTCTGTTCTATTGGTGAAGTTTCATTTGTCCTGATGGCTTAGATAAAATTCTTAGCACAGGCCATGATGTATGTCATGAGGTAAGATTCTGGGGAATGGTGCACCTCTTCAGGATGACTTCTCCCTATTCATAGTTATTTGATTAGTCCAATATACCTATGTATGTCCTCCATCGCTATCATGAAAACAGGCGTCCCTTATTTTGGTCCAACTAAAACGCTTAGTTTTCTCTAACTTTGATACCTGATGTCTGCTGCTCTCATCCTGTAAGGATGTGTATATATTAGTACCTCCAGTGTCTGTTGATGACCATGCAACATTCTTTCAAATGCCCTAACTAAGGTTAGATTTAGGGTCATTTAGGGTTATACTATATGATTGAGGTTTGGAAGTGGTATTGTTTCCCGTGGTTAACAGTGGTCATCAAAGTTGGTCCTGGTGTGCCGGTTTGTTGCAGATTTTAGCTTCAACTCTCATAAAACAAACCTGAACTAGCTAATAAAGGTCTTACTAGATATACTTGAAATGTACAGACAGGTGTGTTGAGGCAGGTTGGCACAAAATTCTGCAGGTTACTGGCCCTTTAGGACACCCCTGCCTCTGGACCGAATCGGACGACAAAAATTTGTGAGTGCAATATTATATTACCCTGAATTCATGCCACTTGCCCCTATTGGTGGTAGGCTAAGGACACTATAGTTGCAACTGTCAGTGTGATAACGTCAGTGGTGATAATGGTGATACTGAGACCTTTTAGATAAGCAGATACATTTGAGTACCTAAGAAGATCTTTGTAAAGCAGCAAGACTTACAAAGACCTTATGGGTAATGATTTGGTTTGTGTTTTGTCAGGGTCTCTTATGCATGGCAGTTCTCGCATTCAGACACAGACCAAACCTTATCACCGACGTATGTCATCAAGGGACAATGGAGACTTGTCTAGAGCAAACTACTCGATTTCTAAACTTCTCTAGACGATTCATTGTCGCTGAACCAACAACAAACTATATTATTTGTTAAATTATACACCAGTGAATGGTGCTATAGAAGGGTCTTTTGTGAAGGTTTAATCTCTACCGCACCTTTTGCCTTCTCTGAGCCCTGCAGTGATTTGACAATTAGACTGGTAATGGATATCATGCCGGAGAGACCTGGCACTGTCCCTCGTCCAAGTGTTGAAAACTTGGAATGTGCTGTTTGAGACCTGAAGGAAATTTCTGTCAGGATAGTGGTCATGTTATGGGAAAAGGATTGAGATTTTCCTCATTAACTCGTCATCTAGAGTCTGTCACACAAAGTAAGCTTGAGGTTCTAACTTAACGTTTTTTTTATAATGGTTCCAACCTTAATCAGGTCTTTGGGAGATTTATCGCGTCATAACTGCAACTCAAAGATTTGTTTACTGAGATTGGAAATAATTTGTGGTATTCTCTAACACTTTTTCTCTTAACTATTTTTTCCATTTCAGGGCAACCCTGGACCTGAGGGATCTCGTGGACTACCTGGCATTGTTGGATCTCAGGTAATCATTAGGTTATGTTGTCCCAGAATCCATGCACATCTCTCATGGAGATTGAAAACCTTTTCTTTACCTATCATGTACTTGGCAGGGCCCGCCTGGAGGGGTTGGACCACCTGGATTGAAAGGTGATAAGGTGATCTAAATATTTCTGTTATTGCAGAGATCTCTTAACTGTTAAAGATGTATCTAAATAATAAGCATGTACTAATAGTGCTAAATGGTAGCTGTTAGGGTTGGGGTACTTTTTGACTATTTCAATCCAACAGTATGTTTGTTTTCTCGGGTTCCTGACTACTCACGATTCTGTACCAAAGCTTCTTATTAGTCCTTGTATTAGCCTGTAATCTCTGTGTGGCGCTGTATGATCTAGGGAGTACCTGGATTACAGGGGGAACCAGGAGACTATGGCTACCAGGGTGACAAGGTAAGGTGTGATGTTGGTGAGCACTTTTGAACAATAGCGAACATTCAGTTGTTCCTCCAACTGCTATATTGCTCATATGTGTGATGCCTTTAAGGTTAATTTATTGGATTTGATATTTCGTATTGTTTCTTTTGCACAGGGAGCTGCAGGTATTCCTGGACCTCCAGGCCCACGTGGAAAACCTGGACCGATGGTATGCTAGCTGCTCTTTCCCACAGCATCCTCTTTATACTTTATACTTAAATTGGTTTGGAAGAGCATTGCTAGAAATCACCAGGTCAACCCAAATGAACTCATCAAGAACAAACTACCACCAAGTGGATTAAAACCTACATATTTTTTGTCTTGTTCTAAAAGGGGAAAACAGGTGACCTCGGACCTCAGGGACCACCGGGGCCTCCTGGACCAGAGGTAGGCAGCACCAACATCATCAATGAGCTAATATATATCAAGTCTACCTCAGAAGAAATTTGGATGTCTGAGTAGGCCAAGCATATTATTTGCCTACCAGTTGGTAACAGATTGTGTTCTGTTTCTTCGAACCTGAAGTGAGAACTGTTTGTGAAGAAAAACATTTCTGGGTTATTCTTGGTTAAGATGGTTGCATATGGTATGTTGAGTATTGTGTTTGAACCTCTGTGCTATAATTATCTATCAATGGCAAACAAGCTGGTTTTGTGTTTGAACTTGTGTTTTCAATGTAACAAATATAGCAGGTGGAGTCGGCTGAACAGACTCGAGTGATTTAGGAGCACTCGGGTTCTTGTGTTTGAATGCTTTAGGTGACAAACGGCCTGGGATTACCATAACACTATTCTAAGAGCTCAGGGCAAAAGAGCATGAGCTAATCAAATAGGCACGATTAAAGGACACTAGAGTAAAGTTGATGGTTGCTGCAGTTGATGTTCCATTAATGCAGCATTTTGGAGCCAATTGGGCTCTCCTAGGAAACACGATGAGATAAGACAGTAATCTGTCTTTGCAGTAAGCTTTGTTCGGCATCTCCATCTGGATTAAACCTTCTGTCAGTGGCTGGATATTCTTTAATCGTAGTGGCTGAAAGCGTTTTCCTGAGCCCCCTAAATGTGAAACATGATTCCATCTGGTTAGCAGATGCCGGATGAAGATCTGCTCACGTCTGTGTCTCACGCAAGCTGTTTGCCATCTAGTGGATTTCTGTCCACACAGCAGTAGGGATAAAACCTGTTTATACTACTAGGACATAAATAGGCTAAGGTGGGCATATCGGATACCTACGGATAAACAACAACCAAAAATATGATTGTATTAAGTCTAATCGCAGAGTACTGAGATAAAGCCGATCAACATTGGACTTATGGTGGTCCCTACTTACTATAGGATATCTGTTTTGATCCCTGTGTCTGGGCTTCAGACTGAGAATAAATTGACAGTGGACAGGATCGTGTTTGGGGTCATTTTCTTGTCTTTATTGATAGGACAAAGGGATGATGAGGGAGAAAGAGTGGCAGGGTGGAGTTGAACTCAGAGCACAATGACTGGCGCCTTACACCACTCAATACCCAATACACCATGGCACTGGCCATCCTCATGCAAGATTTGATTGACTTGTTTAACTGAGAATCGATTCCACGATCTTCATGGACCTTCACTTTCATATCTTTTCTCCTTTATTTGATTTTCAGGGGTTTCCTGGAGACATCGGGGTTCCTGGTTCTAATGGTCCTCCAGGCCCTAAGGTAAAATAATTGTTTCTTTACTTTAAGCCCTGATATTCCACAAGATTAGCAGCAATCTTATAAGTGTAAAGTCTAATCTAAAACTATCTTCTATGAACCCTTTCAATGAACCTTCTCCATGATCTGTTTGTACCTTTTGCTTGTGTGTGTGCACAGGGTATTCAGGGAGCACAGGGACCTCCAGGGCCATTGGGGCCAAAAGGAACTGAGGTGATTAACTTGTAGTCCCCCTCAAACCCCTGCTTCATGTGATATGGTCATCTGAAGAACGCATATGTCAAAATTGTCAAACAACCCCTCCCCCCCACACACATTCCCAACCTCCAGTAGTAGCCGGTCCTCAAATTAAATGCTGTCAGGTCCCAAAAAAAGTGTTTACAGCATCTCCATTGGCTTGTTTACTGAATCAGATCTTTTTTCTCGTTTTATTTCAGGGAGATGAAGGCCCTCTGGGTACACCTGGCAACCCTGGACTCACTGTAAGTGTGTGTGTATGTGTATGAAAAGAACCCAATGTGTATACACAACGGCGTGTTTATGTACCCATCTGGTGTGTGTTTATATGTGGATTTGTGTGTGTAATTGATGTGTGCGTGCTCTGGAATTGCAATTGCATGCTGTAACCCTGATTATGTGCATTTGTGTGTGTGTGTGTGTGTGTGTGTGTGTGTGTATGTGTGGTGTGTGTGTTTTTAGGGTAAATCTGGTAGGAAAGGTCATATTGGCGATCCAGGCCCTGATGGACCAAAGGTAAAGCTCAATAATTTTTCCATACCTGTTGACACAGTAATTTCAGAAAGCAGGAACCTGTGCTGCTTGTGGTGACATGGGGTTTATGGGTACTTATGGTTTGGGATGTGTCATGTTTACAGGGTGAGGTGGGCGATCAGGCAAATGTCGGGAAAGGCGGCCCTCCAGTAAGTATGACATCATTAATGTGGAGATCAACCAATAATCAGTTTTACCAATATTTTTTCCTGATATTTAAGGCTTTTACATTACTGGATATCGGTGTAGTAAAATTAGCTCTATTTTTATGGCACCATCTGATGACTTGTCTGATGAGTCTGGATAAGTGTCAAGGATTTCAGTGTGGAAACATCCTGCATCTGCAGCATCTCAGACTTTCTCTAAAGTTCAAGCTTCTGAAGGAGGTTCAAATACTGGATCTTCCTATCAGCATTAAGACAGCTTAAGCGGTGGTGTAGTGGTTAGCACGCTCGCCTCACAACAAGAGGGTCCCGAGTTCGATTCCCGGGTCTGGGGTCTCTGTGTGGAGTTTGCATGTTCTCCCCGCGCTTGCGTGGGTTTCCTCCGGGTACTCTGGTTTCCTCCCACTGTCCAAAAACATGTACATTAGGCGCATTGGTAAGTCTAAATTGGCCATAAATACCCAGCCATTAGGGAGTAGCCTTAGTGCCGGTCCCAAGCCCGGATAAATGGGAGGGTTGCGTTAGGAAAGGCATCCAGCGTAAAACCCCGCCAAGTCTAATGTGCGGATCACAGATCCACTGTGGCAACCCCGAACGGGAGCAGCCGGAGGACAATGAAGCTTCCACTAAACATCCCAAAGTGTATTTACAAACGATTGCCCATGGTAACCTGACCAGTCATGTAATGATGTTTCACCAAAGAGATCAGATCATCATCAGATCTTAAAGCAGGTCAATAGAACTTATGTTATGTCGATTCCACTTCATCGCACAACTGTTGATTATTTTTGATAATCTTGGTTGAAGAGGTACTCCATACCAACAGCACATGGTGCACACCTGTGCAGAGCCTCAGTGCTGGCAGACTTTTAGTGCTGTTTATTGTTATCAAACAGGCAAAATTGTTTGCTAATGAGCAGAAGCTGCATTCTGCAAATCTACCAAAAATGCATGACCTTCTCTGATCTACCAGACTCTACTGCACAGGCCACTGATGTACAGCAGTGGCCAAACTCGGTATAGGAGTATCGGGGTATCTTGCAGAACTTAGCTCCAACCCTAATCAAACACACTTGATCCAACTAATCAGGTTCCTCAATGGTGCCGAGTTGTTGATTGGTAGACCTGGAAAACCTGGGCTCAAGTCCGCTACTGTTGTGTCCTTGAGCAAGAACCCTTCCTGCTCCAGGGGTGCTGTACAATAGCTGACCCTGCGCTCTGACCCCCGACTTACTAAGATGGGGATATGTAAAGAAAAACATTTCACTATATGTTGTACTCTGTATAATCAGGTATGTGACAAAAATTGAATTCCTTTCCCTTTCCCCTTCCTTCCAACTAATCAAGATCTCGCTAGGTTTACCTAAGACTTACAGGTAAGCAAGTTGGAGCTAAGCTCTGCAGGATACCCTGACCCTTCAAGACCAACTTTACATTTATATTTCAGTTATTTTATACAATTGAGCAGTTGTTGATCCATGGATCTGAACCAGGAAATCGATCTTGTGATCATCATTCCAACAGCTTACGACTTCTAATAGCTACCAGGAAAAGAGTTGTGCCTAGTGGAAAGTGTGTAAATTATTGTAGTTATGCATGCTGGTGAACGTATGCTGGCGAATGTGCCTTCACAGAGACTCTGAGGTGAGAAGTGCAGCTGTTTTGTCAAGCCCCTTTCATGTCTTTCTTTAAGTCATTGTTCGAGTACAGACGTCCGGACATGCCATGTCAACATCATGGAATTAAGCACTCGTTACCAGGTTGTTTCAAATATAAATCCTTAAAACGTTTCTCACACAAAGAATAAGATTTAGTGTGTAGGTTTTTCCACAGATAGGATGCACATTCTGCACACGTCACATCACTTCATAAAATCCACTAAACCCACATATGCTCCAGGCGTTGCTGCTGCAGTTGATGGGTCAAAGGAAAGGAGCAGTGTTTTCCAACAGTTGATGGATTCTTCTGATGATCACCAGAGATAAAACATCAAACGAGTGTTTCTGAGTGGGGAATTCCATGACCAAAAACATAACATGCAACTAAAATAATTTACAAATAAATGTATAGTTCTATGAAATCTATAGAGAATCTTTAATGTCTGAACTGCCATTTCTGTGCAAGAATAAAAATGCTTCTATGCTAGGATCCCCATGTTTCTGTGCAAGGATCCCCATGGTTCTGTGCTAGGATCTCCATGTTTCTATGCTAGGATCCCCATGTTTCTGTGCAAAGATCCCCATGGTTCTGTGCTAGGATCTCCATGTTTCCATGCTATGATCCTCATGTTTCTGTGCAAGGACTCCACTTTTCTGTGCAAGGATCCACATGTTTCTATGCAAGGATCCCCATGTTTCTGTGCAAGGACCCAACGTTCTGTGAAAGGACCCCGAAGTTTCTATGCAAGAACCCCACGTTCTGCGCAAGGACCCACTTGTTTCTGTGCAAGGATCCCCATGTAATGCAGCATCTACATGCTTAAGGTTCCAGATTTGTGCGGTGGGGGAACAACTGCATGTTTTGGTTGGAATCAACACCTGTGGACTTATTAGCTGGATTCTTTTTTGTTAATGAGGCCAGTATTAAAAGTGCACCCTAGACTTTAATTTTAATGAATGCTGTGGTTTGAGATCCAGTGTCTTTAAGCCAGGGTAAGCCATCTCTGAATTAGACCCACACTCAATCCTGAAAACTATTTTTGGACTTTAATTTCTCTCTTCATCTCAGCAGTGTGTTAATATCCTCTGTGATTACTGCCACCTTTGGTCCAGGTACCAAATCAGGACAGCTAGAGGTACTACAGGTCCTGCATTGTTCCATTGCAATCATAATCTTTTTATAACCTCCAGAGGAATAGCTGGGGTTTTCAGCACCAGGGACAAAGTTAGTTTTCGTGTCCCTTTCTTTGCACCCTCCTGACAAGGTATAAGCCATAATGGTGTCATGCTGCACTTGGGGACAGATGCCTCCTTGCCTTAATTAGCAGTCTAGCAGTGGCAATGTGATGGTAATGGGAATCAAACCCTGATCCTCCAATTAGCAGTTCAACAGTTCAACCACTGCACTACCCCTCCACCTCAGCCATCCAACTACAGTCCACAAACAGTTTTCCATGTTACACAAGTCTCTAAAAAAGAAGTTTAGACTTGGCTTGATTTCAAAAGCTTGATGGTGAAATGTATTTTTAACCTGTTTCTATCTTTAGTTGTTTGTTCACCTCTTTGTGTTCTTTATTTGGGGGTTCATCAGGGAGAGGAAGGACTTTCAGGAATTCCAGGAGTGGCTGGCCCAACTGGGGAAAAAGCAAGTATATTTCTTTTTCCTTTTTCATGATTGATGAGTAGAGATCAAATAGGGTCTTGTAAGGGCGCTTTGTTTGGAATTTAGATGATGCATTTGCCTGAGGGAACTTCAGTCAACAAAAGATGTTGTATCCTAAAGTGACTCAGCCAACCACAGGCAAATCCAAAAAACCTTTCAGATCAGTCAGTCAGCTTTTCTATGGTAGAGTTATGGACAATTAAGAAACTCTGGAATATGGAATGTCATCCTTGGGGCAGTTGGGAATTTTAGCAATAGTATTTTCGAATGAATCAAAGGTGCATGTTGGTTTACAATTTCCTTTCTTTCTTTTTTGCTTCTCATAGGGCGATCGTGGTCCAGCAGGGCCTTTGGGTCCGCCGGGAGAGAAAGGTTCAATGGTATGTCACACTAATCATTGCTTTAGGAAACTAAAACGATTTGTTTATAGTTTAAAAATGTTACAGAAATTCAATTATAAAAGGTCATTTATAAAGTTTTTATGTATTTAAGGGTTATCCAGGCTTGCCAGGAGGTCCAGGAGATGTTGGTCCACAAGGCCTTCCGGTAAGTTACCCTTCCAGTGCAACTGTGTATATAGTTGTGGGGGATGTAATTACTTGTAAGGGAGTCTGTGGGCATTTTATGTCTTGTGACCTGATTTCAGATGAAATGATCTTTTTCTTTACTTCTTTCATTTTTCTGCTTAGGGTTTGGCTGGTTCAAGGGGTACTCAAGGAATTCCTGGGACAAAAGGAAGGAGGGTAAGCCAGACAGAGGGTAGCACACTTGACTATCTCTTTTACTGATTGTAGAGATTAAACTGACTATGGTGTCAGAGGAACATTTCTCTCGGTATAATATCAAGCTAGTTCTGGGAAAATTAGAAGATCTCTAGTTGATCAAAAGTTGGTAGTCTTCAAATCATCATTTACTGCATCAAATCAGAACCCATATTGCTCTTCTCCATACGGTTCTTGTAAATAAAAAAGTATAACAAGGACAACTCATCTAAAAGCTGATTGACGAAGAGTTTAAAGAGCATGCAAGCATTTTTGGGGGGCTATTTATCTGTGTATTATTGGCAGCGATTTACGGCACCCCCATATGGTCAAGACCAGAAAAACATCCACTAGTCATACAACAGTATCAAACTCTTTTACTGTTCATTGGGTTGAGGGTAAAGTTTTGTAAATACAAAGGACACCAGAATGGTTTGCTAAATGAGCAAGGTAAAAAACCACAACATGTGGGGGACCACCAATGAGGCCATGTGTCTCGCGTAGTCATTTTACAACATCATTAGCTACCTTAAATCGGATGGTACAGGAAGCTTTGCTTTAATGTGTGTGTAAGTATATGTTTGCCATATACCATTATATACGTATAAGATACACATGGTAGCTCTTAGCACATAGTTAAATTGTTTAGATTTCCTGTCTTGTTTATTTCCATTTCTCAGTTTAGTGTCTGAGGTGAAGGGTGTATATCACGATCCTGGAAAACCACAACACAGAAAACCAGTCAATTAAGAGTGTTTATGAATCTACTTAAGGCTTCAAGGCTCCTTGAAGGGATCCCTGTAAAGATCTTTAGTTTTCTATAATCCATTGTGATTACAGATATTCATTCATTCATTCATTCACTTCCAATCTGCTTATTTCCTAATTCGGGTTCACAGCGTCTGATGGAGCCTATCCCAGGACACTTTTGGGGCAAGGCAGTGGTACACCATGGACAAGTTGCCAGTCCATTGTAGGGCCACTTATAGACGAACACATACACACTCTCCCATTCACTTTAAGAACATGTTTTTGAACTGTGGGACAATGTTTTTGCCCGGGAGTGAGGAAGTGGTGGCTTGGTGGTTAAGGTGTTGGACTAATACCAGAAAGACTGGGGTATGATTCCCCGCACCACCAATCATCCACTGTGGGCCCCTGAGCAAGGCCCCTTCTGCTGTGAGGCGGCCCTGCTTACTACTACACCAGCACACCGCCCTGCTTAAGGATATAACATTTTTAAAACTGGTGCATGATTCCAGTTTCAGGTTTTCATAGCTTGTTGAAATCTTTTTTCCGATTTGATTCCCATCGGTATTATTCAAAAGCTGCATCTTAATTTGGGTCTCATTTGTTTGAATAATGTGTTTAAACCTGCCCAAGTCAACCAACCTGTAAACTTACCAAATGACATAGTGTACATCACACTGGCGTGAGATTTCTTTGAAGTTTAATTCCATCCACAGATTCATTGTTTTGATTTTTGTTTTTCTCAGGGCCTAAGAGGAGTTGACGGACTTCCCGGTGTTGCGGGACCAGAGGGCCTCAAGGTGCGTATCTCCAAATCAAACACACCCTTTCCTATCTCATTACCTGTCCCTTTTTTATATATTCATCTTGTATTTACAGGGAGAAAGGGGCGAGCCAGGTCCGAAAGGAACCACAGGTTTTGTCGTAAGTCCAATGACTTGATTCTGCAGACGAACAGTCTAATCTTAGATATTACTTTGTATCTATGATGCCCTTGTGAGCTCTGCCTTTGTGCCTTTACAGGGCAAAGCAGGAAGTCCAGGGAAACGAGGTTCTCCAGGGCCACCGGTAGGTCCACATTCTGCAGTTGCCGTCCAACCATTAGTGCTGTATTTGTGTGTTCTGTCCAGTCTAATTACAATTTAGATGGTCTACAGGGTGCTCCAGTAGTAGCAGCAGCAGTAGATCCAGCAGATTAACCTTAGCCTTAGCACTTAAATGGTTTAGTCAGAAGCGTTTCACAAACAAATGACAATTCTCAGTTCCCTCATTCATTATCACCCCATTTCTACTGTCTACCGTTCTAGGGTGCCGTATTAAATAACAGGAAGTAGACAAACTCTCATTTTATAACACAACCACCTTCTCATTAGCACTGCTTGTGTGTGTATGTTATAGGGTAGGTTTGAGGACCCTCTACCCCGTCCCCTGATTCCCCGGCTTGTAACCCTACATCGCCCTCTAGTGCTACCAAGTCAGAAACTCGTTTGACATATTCATATTCAATATTTTCAGCTCAGTCAAGGTAGACAGTGTAGGAAGGAGGTTCTCGTGTTCAGCTTCACTGTACTGTCCCTGTCCATCAGTGTGGTCATTAGCCAGATATGTATGCCGACATGTAACTCAGGTGTTCTTCTAGGGATCTGCAGGTCCACCTGGAAGTTCTGGTGAAAGAGGAGCTCAAGGGGAACCTGTAAGTATTTTCACCTCCTGCTACAGTAATATTAGGTCAAAATGACTGTTTTGGGAGCAAGAGCATGGACTTTACCATGTGTGTGTGTGTGTGTGTGTGTGTGTGTGTGTGTGTGTGTCTATGTTTATATGTGCATGAATGAGTGAGTGTGTGTGTATTCAGCTAGTCTAAACATGTAATCAGTTGGACATGCCGCTAGTTGCTGCATCTGCTGTAAAAACACACCACAGCTGTTTGAAGTCACTGGGAAGTTTTTCCATTCTTTTATACACACGCTGTATTACATCGACACACACACACACACACACACACACACACACACACACACACACACACACACACACACACACACACATTCCTTCCCCAAAGCCATGCTATTTATCCAGCTTGATGATGGAAGTTGCAAACCTAACATAACATCGTCTCAAGTATTTTTAGTGTTGAATTCTAGCATGTAGTGTGTGTGTGTGTGTGTGTGTGTGTGTGTGTGTGTGTGTGTGTGTGTGTGTGTGTGTGTGTGTGTGTGT
>JAOTRA010000014.1:6738177-6748701 GCA_026260255.1 Pseudolaguvia tuberculata | reverse complement strand
AGGAAGACCAAAGAGGAGGTTTACGGATGTGGTGAGGGAAGATATGCAGGTAGTTGGGGTGAAAGAGGCAGATGTAGCGGACAGGGTAGTGCGGAAAAGAGTGATCTGCTGTGGTGACCCCTAACGGGAGCAGCCGAAAGGAGAAGAAGAAGAAGATTTTTAGACTGTATAATAAGAATAGATTAAATAGGTGCTGCTGTGGTGTAGCGATGTCTAGATCCAATCACATGATCGAAAATCTGGCCCAATCACATGGTTTCAGACTTGATTGGAATCTGACGTTACCTCCCGATCCGGACTCGGATATATATATGAATAAGTATTCTCATTATTTTATAACACATTTATGGTTATGCGGTGGCAAAGAGTTAGACCCTCTTCACTCCACACAGAAACAGCAACGCGTGCGCATGACATCACTTTGTTGCAGAGACGCTATTGGTTAAATGCTGGCAAAGTAGAACACGGAAGCAGCTTGAAGAGGAAAGCTCTTCTTTATTCTTTTTTTTTATGTATTATAGAAGTATCGGATCGGGACTCGGTATTGGTAGATACTCAAAATCAAATGTTCTCCAGGTACTCTGCTTTCCTCCTACATTCCTACAGGGTTGATTGGTGATTCTAAATTTACCACAGTAGTGTGAGCAAATTTTTAATCTATGTGTAGCCCTGCGATGGACTGGCAGTCGGTCCACTGTGTTTATGCTGTTAGTGGCTCCATAAGAACATCGTGACCATGAATTAGGGAATAAGCCAGTTGAATTAATAATTAATAAGAAGGTGAATTATTAAATGAGTAAATGAATGACTAGATTAAATAACAAACAACTCCATCCAGCTTTGTATCAGATCAATCAGAAAGATTGTTCTGCTTGCTGCACTTCTAATTAATTTTAAAATATATATTTTAGAAAAAAAAAATGATCAGTGACAAGGAAGCATCCAGCAATGCTACGATAAACTTTTCTTCTTTATAAATAGTTCTTCTTTGCTGCATGTACTTGTAGAGATTTTGTAGTCTTAGGGTTATGACTTAAGGAAGCTTAACATGGCTAATCCATGTTTTAAGACATGGACATATTAATACATGGACAAAATAATACATATTTTGTGAGGCTTGTTTGGCTTTAGAGCACAGCAGGACTGCCCTTAAATGCGTCTTGCTACCAGAGCACATGCTCTACTCCTACCCAACTCGCAGAGTGAAATCTACCGTCTCTAGAGCTAAACGCACCACACTAAATAGAATTCGTGCCAGTGACATTAGCACTTCCCAGTTTACAACTACAATTACATTAGCACCTCCCAGACCCAAGAGTCTGAGGAGATGGAGCTTTTTTGTTTTATGGTGCAGACAGCAACAGCAAAACACTGTGAACTTCCTGATTAGTACAGTTCTGGAGTTCCAGGAAAAATGCTTTATAGCAGCACTATCTAACATGTATGTGGTGTCCTCAGGTGTTTACTGCATTCCGCTTAGTGGCTGCTCATTGTGGGCAAACCCACCAGTTACTTGTTTGCTCTGTGGTATGGGGAGGTCTATACTTTTTGCACCTCCCTTTGAAAGTCTCAGATGAATTTTGAATAAATATTGAATTTCATTGCTGTACTGTTTTTTTCCAGGAGGTGAGCCTGAGCCACTAAAGCCACCAGTGTGGGTGAAGGGACTTACTTGAGAACCCAACAGTGGTAATTAAATCTGATCTTCCAATCAGCAACCCAAACCCTGATCAAAACATTCTTAAAAATAAATAAATAACCTCTATAAACCTATTCAGCAGTGAACTTTTGAAGGTGCAATGGTAAAATATTTTTTGTCTTCATAGACCTTGCTGTGTCCCAAGCATCATCATTCATATTACTTTCTTTGTATAGTCTTATGAAGACTCTTGGCAGTCTTCAGTTGTCTTGAGCATTGCAGAATGATTTAGACAGATGTAAAACTTCACCTAGATATTTGACACTGCAGTCACCAGACTTTAATAACTATGGCCTGTTTTCCAGACGCCTATGTTTAAGATGGTTACATGGCGTAAAGAGAGTTTTTGTTGGCAGCCAACTACTAGACTCAACTGGTACTTAAGTTTGTTTCTCCCAAAAACACACCAAAAAAGTTTTAATAATAGAGTAAATTATTATTAAATCTTTATTCAAAATTATTAATGAATCTGAATTTAAATGTAATTTAAATAAAAAAATAAAAAGCATGTAGCAGACAGGCATGTAGCTATTTTAGATGATAGACATTGTTATGGTCATTTTGTACTGAATATTTTCTATTGCACTTGTTCCATTGAAAGAAGGCTTATTAAGATCACAGGGCTGTAGACAAGCACCTAGCTTCTGCAAAATCACTTAAAATCACTAGGGGCCTTACTATTTCAGGTTTTACAATGGCAAAGATTAAGCTGTTCTTAAATTTTCCTCTATGGTATATTACAAAAATGTGCATGTCAAAACAGCCATAATTTATTATTTTTAGTTGATATAACATTGTATTTAGAAACAATGCACAATGTTAACGTAACTTACTTCCTTGCCTTATAATTATACATTATATATATATATATCATTAGTTAAGGCAAGTTCTTTGTTGCTAAATTAATTTTTTCATAAGACCAGAGCCTGAAATAATGGTGACAAATTTTTTGTTAGGGCAGCACAGTGGATTAGTGGTTAGCATTGTCACCTCACAGCAAGAAGTTTATGGGTATGATTACTGGGCAGGGGCATTTCTTTGTAGAGTTCCATGTGCATATCCTTCCCCATGCTTGTGTGGCTTTACTCTGGGTACTTAGAGATCCTCTCACAGTCTAACAACTTGTGCGTTAGATTGATTGTTGGTTACAAATGATTGTCCCATAAGAGTGAGTGTGATTGGCCCTGTGCTGAACTGGTGACATGTCCAGGGTGTACCCCTCTTGCCAGGATAGGCTCCAGTGAAACCCTGTGAACCCAAATTAGAGAATAAATTGGATATAGAAGATAAATTAATGGACAAAATTTGGGTTGTATCCAAATTCTGTAGATAAAGTTTAATAAAACTGTAGGCTCCAGATATAGCTGTTACTCTAAACACACAAAATAAATAAACTCATTTTTATTGTTATTATTAAGAACTTCTATCTGCAATTTAAATGAAATTATAAGATGTTGGTTTAAAGGATGAATACAGTAATAGTTTGTATCTTTATTATTTTAAAATGATAGCTTTAAGCAGTTTCCAATAATTTTTTAAGACTAAAAACAAAGTATCATAGATGTGTCTGGATGGTCCAATGCGTTGTTCGTGTCACATGTAATGTTTTGGAAAGAACTTCTGCATGCTAGACTTTCAGGCAGGTCTTGGCTCAGAAAATCTTTTCCATTCCCTGGCTTCTACATAAAAACAGGAGTTGAGTGGAAACTGCATTTGGATTCATTTAATGTTTAGTTATAACTATGTTTTAAAAGTCAAAAGTGTGTGTATTCAATGCATATAAGAACTGAAAGTGTAGTTTACAAAAATTGTTAGGCAAATTTTTTCTTGATGCCCCTCTACACGCTAGACAGCATGCCCTTTTAATCACATCCAAGAGAGGAAATGCTCATAGCCTCAGAATTATAAACAGTACAGGAAACAGCAGGGCTTTTTAACCTCCTGTCTGACAAATCATCATGAAACCAAATAGCCATGTCGACATAGTTTTTTGCTCGTTAAAATAGTATTATCATAACACAATGTCCGGGAGACATACCAAAGAAAGTGTACAATTTGCTTCGAGTTTATAATTAGTTCTCCAGATCTACAGTTTGAATTCCAACTCTGCATAAAAGTTTCCAAAGATCTCTTAGTCCACTTTTCTCCTCTCCTGGCATCACAATGTATGCTTATTTAGCCTAAATGCAAATAGATAATGTAGGTATAAATGTATGACAGTGAAGTTGCTTAGAGGATTCTCCCTATTAAACAGGAGACAGTGGGCAAGATTGGTTTGTAGTGAGCAACTGTTTAATTTCTTTTCCATGAGATAGAGCGAGATAGATAGTGGTTGTTATGCATCTTCTTAAGATTTGTGGTTGTAATTCTGTCTGACTACTTCAGAGAAGATAGAATGTCTGGGGTGAATTATTTCACCTAATAGTATAGAATAAAAGGGTTTTTTTTTTCCATTGAGGCATACTGGCATTGCTCATTCACTGAGTTCAGAGAGTGCATCGAAGCCACTTTTTTGTGGGTTAACAACCTTCAGTTAACTTAGCAGCATCAGATGCACAAGTATGCGGTATGATTAGTGTAAATCTCTTGATCAAACAGGGAACTAATAGTTACAAGTTGGGTCGAAATCTTCTCTGTGATTTTTCGATGTGATCTACAAATTTAGATTTTTCATTTATTCATCTTTTTACCCGCTTATTCCCTAATTCGGGGTCACAGGGGTGAGCTGGTGCCTATCCCAGCCCACATAGGGGGAGAAGCAGGCGTACACCCTGGATGGGTTGCCAGTCCATCACAGGGCAACACACAGACAAACAACCATCCACACACACATTCACTCCTATGAACAATTTAGAATCACCAATCGACCGAATCTGCATGTTTTTGGACTGTGGGAGGAAACCGGAGCACCCGGAAAAAAACGGTGGGAGAACATGCAAACTCCGCACAAAAAGATCCTGGCCCAGGATTCGAACCCGGGACTTTCTTGTTGGGAGGCGACTGTGCTATCCACTGTGCCACCACGCCGCCCCTGTGCTAAAATTAGTTATGATTATTTTTAATTGTTAAACTGAACTGAGACTACAGACTCCTAAACCTTCTCGTGTGTGTGTGTGTGTGTGTGTGTGTGCGCCAAAATCATAGGAAACCTCCTTCAAATTCATATATAAACTTAACCGTTTCTATTTCTGGACTCCATCCCCCTCCAACACACACACACAAATAGTCTACTCCATCCCCCAAGTACTTCCAGATGTGGCCTCAACACGTAACAGCATGGCCATATTTGGTATGGCAGCAGCCCTGCATTATTAACATATTTTCTTCCTCAGTTTAGTCAGCCACTAAGCATTCCTGGCTGCTCCAAAGGCTCTGAAATGTGTTCTCTATGGAGAGAATTCCTACCAGTTTCCATGCAATCTGTCTATCAGGTTAAGAGAGAGAGGGAGAGAGAGAAAACAACTGTTACCCAGATTTCCATATAAGTTGTTGGGTTTAGAAAAGAAAGAGAAAAAAGAAAAATCGTCCAGCGTGTGTTTTTCTGAGGTTAAAATTAAGCACTGAATTTTCTTGGATAGAGCAACATGATCGAACAGAGAACAGAGTCTAGTCCACACACATTAAAAGGATATTCTTACTGTTAACACACTTTCTTTCAGGTAAGGCTGCTTTATTAAAGCCATTTATTAAACAGTCATTTATTGTCCATTGGAGGTGTTGAGGTATGAGTTCCCAGATGAGTTTGTGAAGAGGAAAGGTGCAAGGGTTGGGGGTCGATTCGATGGTGTGAAGAATGTTAATTTTGTTGTGACATTATTTCTAGATGGGAACACAAGCTAAGGATGTAGCTGTTGTAGCTATGGTTAACGAGCTGCTTTTGTTGTTCTCACCCATTTACTGTGTCTTGTTCTCTTTTTGGCAAGGTTTTGGTGTTGATTCATGGGGTGTGTGTCAGCAATCTGATACACGCCATGTTACCCGATCTGGGCCTTATTACAGATATGGCGTCTTAGCTCAGACATTTAGCTTGCTGTCACTGGATGCATTTTGAGATGCCCTCAGACTCTTATCCATAACCGGAATCAGGAACCAAGAAACAAATGCTTGATTCTTCTTACATCATCATTGACCCAATAAACGTGTTCCCTAGATGGAACGACCACACAGTATCCATGGATGTAATGCGATTACAACATCCTCTTCCTGCTGCCATCTGTTTCTACCCATGACCCTGAACCCCTCAGCTCTGTCTTTTCCTTTTCCTCAGAGGACAGTCTGTTGCTCTCAACAAATTCAGCCCCTGTAATTAATCAATTGGGAAATATTGCAAAGTGCATTTCATGCTTTATGTAAGACATGCATCTGTAATATTTTCCAATGGCCTTACACCAATTTCTGCTCTTTCATTATAAAAGAAAAGAACAGAGACCGTGTAACCTTTTTGGCTTGAGAACTTTACTCATGGCTTCGATGTGGCTTGTGTACAAAGACTTCTGTTAAAAAGCATAGAGACCTTGTATCTAGGGTGTTCTTGTCTTCTTGTTGACCCCCAAAACCACCTGGTTCTACTAATAACCAGATGTTCTGTAAGTAAGTACCAAATTGTCACATGTGCCAACCTGATTGAAATGGTCTATATTCTCCTAGAAGAAGGTGAACACTTCGCTTGCCGTTTCTCAGGAAACAGATTTGACCTTGTCCAGCCGAATGAGTTCATATTCTTGCAGAAGCGAGATAGGAGATGACTGAAATGTATGTAGAACCTTGACACTAATCATCAGGGAACAGACTGTATGCTGCAGTACAGAAAACATTATTCAAAATTTTTTTAAATGATGTCAATGATGTTTCCACCATCAGATACAAAGAGTAAAGTATTAGATATGAGATATGAGTGTTTCTTGGGTTTAACAGAAGAAAATTAAAAGAATGTCTTATGTTTATGCATTGTGGAGAAGATCCATTCCCTATGGGCCCACAGTTCAGGTTTGGGATACAGCCTCTAAGATCCTTGTTCTGATACCTACTTTTCGGTAGCCGGACCATTTCATTGAACTTCTTGCATTCTCACGTAAGAATGTTGTAGATTAACATATGAGTAGTCGATCCACAAAGCTGTTGTTAAAGTGCTAGACGCTTAGTCATGGATTTTTAAAATAGTTCCAAGGGAAATTCAGAGGGAAAAAACAACAACAAAAAAGCCAGACACAAACACAGGTTTAGATAGAATGATAAAGAGAACATAAAAGAACCTATTGAGATACAGAATTAGGAGAACTAGGTGTCGGTGTTCAGCGTTTGTCTTCTTTTATAGTGTCTCTACGGAGACACCAGGTGTGCCTGGTTTGTGTTTTTTATCCTTGACAGAGGGGGGAGAGTGCTGGAGGAATGGAAAATGAGAGGCAGAGGGGTGAAGCGGAAAGACCTGTCTGAAATGCAAGCACTGGTATGTGGGCCTTCAGGAATGTTTAGACCCGTCAGGATAATTGAGTGGATCTGGAACAAGGAAAGACAAACTTTGTTCCTGGGGTGCGGTGGAATGTGCACAACGATGTCTGGAGAGCAAATTCCAGCTCAAGATGGACACACACACACACACACACACACACACACACACACACACACGTACACTCTGCATTTCTCTTTCCTTCTGTCGTAGATCCTGCCAGTCACAGATTTGATTCTGTAGCACAGGTCGTACTAGTCGTTTTCTTTCTAATGCCACATGGATGATGTTTTCCTGGATCTGATGTCCTCTCCTACTCTGAGAACGACTTTCCCAAACCAAGTTTCGCTCTGTGTTTGAGGTTTTATTGGTGGCGAGCGGATATCCTTGCCTTTGTCTTCTTAGTCAGTGGGATGCTTCAGGGGCTGGAAAGTACAGTCAGATGTGACACTAATTGACAAAACGCTAGACGTTCTTCTCCCAACAGTTACTAAGCAGTTGTGTATTCTATTGAGAGCTAGTGGTAGCCACTGCTGGGCCCCTGAGCAAGGCCCTTAACTGCTCTGTTAGATAACTCATACAAATGTAAGTCGCTCTGGATGTCTAAGAGGTAAATGTATGGAAGGTCTCCATGTTGGAGCATGACAATCCCCTTGAGCGTCAAGTCATGGTGTGTGTTCTGGGTGAAGTTGTAGATCGAAGTGTACTGCATTAAGCACTGGCTACACTGTAGACCTTAAACATATCTCAAGCAATAGCATTATAGCTGCAATGTGGTAGTCTTGGTGGATGGAGAGGAGTCTGGTGGTGCGGTTTGTGTTACACTGGATCTTTGGGTCTAACTTTCAGATTCGGTTTTAACTGGATTTGATTTTTAATTTCAATCAGGTTAATTTTAAAATACTCTTTATTTTATCTACATTTAATGAGACTCAAAATAACTTAATGACACACAACTGAAGGAACTTCATAATTCCAGGCTTTATTATTCTAGCAGACCCCCGTGACCCTGAATTGGTGAATAAGCGGAAATTATAGATGATGAATAAATGAATGACGACATGTCTGAATATTGGGGGATTATCCGCACATCCTCATCAACTCTATTTCGTTTTTTTCTTCTGAACTCGTGAACTATTTTGGCGGAAAGCAATCTGGCTGCGCGTCCACGCGCATATGAGTTTAAGCGCGTCACCGACACATCCAGCGTGCGCGTGTATCAGTAGCCGTCAGGAAGCACGAGAACACGAGACAAATAAACAAAAGAGGAAATCGATTTATTCTACTTTTAAAATACGAATTCGAACAAAGCGACCTATAACCGGTGGTAAGCGCAGGGCAGGAACTCAACCATGTCCCAGCTAGTGTCAGACACTTTCGGGAGATTCACGCACGCCGTGCTACGCGCCATGCCCGCGTCGTTTGCAGAAGGCGCGCTCCGGAGAGGCACGGGGCAGGTGGACGCGGTGAGGGCGCAAGCGGAACTCGACTATCACTACAACGTGCTGAAGAACCGGTTAGGGTTAGAGGTACTGAAGCTTCCCACCGATGAGTCGCTACCGGACTGCGTGTTTGTGGAAGACGTGGCGGTGGTGTGTGGGGACATCGCCCTGATCACCAGACCGGGAGCCGAAACCCGCCGCGGGGAGGTAAGGTGTGTGTGCGTGTGCGTGTGTGTGCGCGCGCGCGCGCGCGGTCGGAGGGGCTTCCGGTTTCCTTTTTTGTTAGATTTATTTCCGTGAATTTACGGTTAAGTTTACATTTCGTGGCTCGAGCGATGTCGTTCCGGTTGTTGTTACAAATAAAGAGCGGAAACCGGAACCTATTTTAAAGCTCAATAGAAAGTGGAAATAAATGGGGAAAGAACGCAAGTGTGCAGCGGGGATATTTATTTCCCCGCCCCTTTCTGTCTCTCTCTCGCTGTGTCTGTCTGTCTCTCTCTCCCTCTCTGTGGCTCTGTCTCTCTCTCTCTCTGGGTCTCGCTCTCTCTCTGTGCCTGTCTGCTTTTGTCTCTTTATTTTTTGTCTCTGTCTGTCTCCCTTTCTCTGTCTCTCTCCCCTTGTCTAAATGTTCTTTATTTTCTCAGTGCATCTCTAACATAATAACATCACACTTAAAGGAGCCGCTTTGAACTTGATGAAGATTGTGCGCACTACCTTGTGAAGTTCGCTTCCTGATCTGTGTTGCCCCGCCCACAGTGGGTGTGTCTTATTCTAAGATAGCAGTTTGTAAAATGATTTTTTTTTCAGTCTGAGGATTTTTGAGGCTCTTCGTCTGATTTGAAGCAAATAAAATAAAATATAAATAAAATCATTTGATAATTAATTTATTGTGCTATAAATTGTAACTGCTTTTATCACAGCAATAAATAATACTAATACTAATCCTATTGCTGGTGTCTGTGTTCTCTGGTGATCTGTTTCTCCTTGTGGTTTTGGTAGTCCTGAAGTAGAAACCCATATGTGGCTCATCAGTGTTTACTCGCTATTTCTAGAAAACCCCTCCGAAAATGAGCGGCAGTTTATCATTCTTAGGACAGGAAGCTGTAGGATTCCTCCAACATGGCCATGAGGGGAAACATTCCTCCATCAGCGTACCACCGGATCTGACTGGTGGTTTTGGTATTTCACACATCGATGCTAAAATCCTGAGAAACAAATATGTGAAAAGGAGACCAACAAATCCTGATAAAACCAGAGTGACCAGGTTAAATGTTTTGGATTCTGATTTGTCGCAATCCGGAACTGTTTCCTCCACCTGAATTCCTTCTTTAAAAGATTTCTTTTCCAGAGTTTTTATTGTACACGATCCTGGGACTCAAACCTACAACATTCTAATCAGCAGTTTAACACCACAACCGCTCTGCTGCTACTTCACACCCAACTGAGCAGCTCAGGGTTAAGGGCCTTATTCAGGGGCCCATCTCTGTGTCTGTCTGTCTGTGTGTCTGTCTGTGTGTCTCTGTCTGTCTGTGTGTCTCTGTCTGTCTGTGTGTGTGTGTCTCTCTGTGTGTCTCTGTGTGTGTCTCTCTGTCTGTGTGTGTGTCTGTCTGTGTGTGTGTGTCTCTCTGTGTCTGTCTGTGTCTCTGTCTGTCTCTGTGTGTGTCTGTGTGTCTCTGTCTGTGTCTGTGTGTCTGTCTGTCTGTGTCTCTGTGTGTGTCTCTGTCTGTGTTACAGTTACACACACACACACACACACACAGAAAGAGACACACACACACAGAGAAACACACAAACAGAGTTCACATAGTTCAGCATTTGGCAGACGCTCTTATCCAGAGCGACTTACATTTGGTCTCTTTTTCTGTGTGTGTGTGTCTGTGTGTGTGTGTCTGTGTGTGTGTGTCTGTGTGTGTGTGTCTGTGTGTGTGTGTCTGTGT
>JAOTRA010000014.1:6719561-6730186 GCA_026260255.1 Pseudolaguvia tuberculata | reverse complement strand
TGTGTTAAAATTATATTCCTGTTTTTGTATAATCTTTAAACTATTATTATAAATAACGGCTAAGCCTCCACCTCTACTGGTTAGACATGGCTGATGTATGTAGCTGTACGCTGGAGGACTTGCTTCATTTAATGCTACATACTCATTCTGCTTAGTCCAGGTTTCTGTTAAACACAGAACATCAAATTTCTGATTTCATTTACAATAAGAGATTTAGACGCAATAGATCTAATATTTAATAATCCAAACTTCAGATCAGGGAAGTGGGCTGTGTGATCAGCAGGTTCTGTTAGAAGTGACTAATTAGATTATTAAGACACACTTTCTGATTATTTTTAAACCTATTTTTAGGTCGGGGAACAGGCACAGTCTCAATATTAAAAGTCCTCAGTGTCCTAGATGACGACTCTAAGCAGCAAGCAGATGGTCGGACTAACCTGACCACCTGCTCCATGGCCTGGGCTCTGGACAGTCGGCGATTAACTAGATCTGTCCTAAAACTATGGGCTATGTTGCATGACAAGCCAACAGCCCCTTCCTGAGTTGGATGGACACCGTCTCGCCCCAACAGGCCATGTTTGCCCTGAAACACTAGCCAATTATCAATAAAGGTTAATTAATTCTCTGAGCACCACCTGGACATCCAGTGGTTTACCGACCATAACCTGCTATAGGCTACGTCGCTACATCGCCCCGTCACATTGGAATGGGACCAGAGCATACTACGACATCGGACATTTCCTTCGCCAAATTTAGCACCTCTATGAAATCAACCTTAGTCGTCTCCGACTGGCGAAGGTGAATATCGTTGGCACCTGTACCACTACCGTAGCAAACCGCTGCTGGCCTAATGCCTTAAGATTGGCCGTTATGTCCGGTGCTCTGGCTCCAGGAATACATTTAACTATTGCCACTGGAGACCCTAATGATCTGGCTAATTTAACGTGCCTGACTAAGGAGTCTCCGATAACCAGAGTTCCTTTATTTCTCTCAGCGGGTGCATCGCTGAAGAGGGCTGTTTTATATGGCATGCGAGTCTCTGTGGCGCGCTCCGTTGACATAGCCTTAACTTTAGCCGCAGCTTTAGCATTAGCTTTGGCTAAGCGACTATGCTGCCGGGTCGTCACCATTTCACCTACTGCACTACCCTTACACTCACTAATCTTGTCTAAAGATTGGATGCGTTCCTCTAACGCTACTATCTTCTCCGTCAGCGTGCTAACTAGCACACATCTATCGCATGTAAATAACTCGCTGCTGACTGCAGGAGACTGGCTAAACATCCTACAATGAAGGCAATGGACAAGCTGGACGGTAGACATAGTTTACGTACCGTATTTGTTGAAATTTGATAAACTTTTTAGCTTTGGGAGTTTTAAATTTGGCGCTTCTCGTACTGCTGCTCGCTCTCGTGTTGCTGCTCTCGCTCGTCTAGAACTAGACTAGAACTAGGGATTCGATACCGAGCATCACCAAACCACTATTGCTAGGCCCTTAACCTCCAATTGTAAAAAGGCGAATTAAGGGTAAGTCACTCTGAATAAGGACATATTGCTGAATGCTTCTGTAAAGTCTAGTCAAAATCCCTTTCTGAAATTTCTGAATTGAGGCCACTGAGCCTCCGTACCAGGAATTCCAGAATGTCGGCTCTTTTAAGCAAAAATAATTAAAATCTGAACAATTTTAGTTTTTCTTTCAAAGAACACCACTCCATGTGTTGACCACATGGTCCAAAAATGTGAGATGAATTTCAGTAGAATTAGGACCACATATGGCATCTTTTTTCACATTTACACACACACATGCACTCATGGCACCGAAAAGAGGAAGGTCAGGGCAGGGCAACAACCACCTCTCCCCTTCCCCACACACGTATAAGACTTCCAATGTTTGTGGCATAAACAGTGGTAGTGAGAGAATCCCTTAACAATAAGGTATTCTTCTCGTCGACAAACAAGACCACCACCAAGTGATCGTATTTCTGGACTGGTTTCTGGTCAGTCAGATTCCTGATGGTTTATTTACCAAAACACCAAACAGCTCATGCGTATGTTGGTCTGTGTTTTCAAATGTTTTTTTTTTGTATATGTTACTCAGTTGGATGAATGTTTTGGAGGCAATGTGTAAGGGTGAATGACATGATCATTTTTATTTTTCCATTTTGTGAATATTTTGGAAAAAAAATGTTGGCCTCTGTGTGCAAATACCTTTGGTAATAAATACAAAGCAGGAGTGTTGCAATATTGGGGTAGGGCCCCCTACAGTACCCTACCAGTTTGTTTATACTAAAAAACAAATCTCTGGGGTCTGGCAAAGTGAGTGGACCCTTCGAATCATACCCCCCCCCCTCATTTTTAGATTTTTAGTTTGGGGAATGGAACTTTAGGAATAGAACCATCTCTGAGTCCTACAACTTAACTGTTAGCGCTTTTCGGCTTGGTGATGATTCATTTATCAGCCACCAATTTGCCGGATCCCTGAACCTCTTAACCCTCATCTGGATAATTGGACAATAGCTCTGGCTAAGGAGGTCTGCCAAAATATGGAACTGTCCCTTACTTACTTATTCCCACCTCCGCCAAGAAACCATTGTTTGAAGGCCCTCAGCCCACAATTTGTACAAAAAGAGATCAAATGTAAATCGCTCTGGATAAGATTCTTTAACTGTAAATGTTACTGAGAGAGGTTGTCTGTTTAGTGGTTGACGATTTGCAGTGCTTAAGGTAAAGACCCAGGTTCAATTCCCAGCACCACCAAGCCACCACTGCTGAGCATTTGGTAAGGCCCTTAACCCCAAATTGCTCAGTTGTGTATCGGTATTGCTCCGTTTATGGGATATTGTGGCTAATAGCTGTTTGCAAAGAATTTGGGCACACTGAAAGCTGATAGAGAGAGACAGACAGACAAAGATCTCAATCCTCTCCCTGTACAAAGATGTGAATTAGCCAGAACTGCTTCATCCAAGTCCCACTAGACACATTCCTCCCCTCACAGGCAGAGCTGGGTTCTCGGATCGCTCTGATAAGGGAACAAAACTACTCCTCTTTGGCCTTACAGACCGAACGTTCGACTTTTTTGCCCTTTTGTAAACAAAAAAAAAACCCCAGCACTGTTATACAAGCCAAGAAGAGCGGGGATAGAGAGAGAGAGAAAGAATAAAATGGCGAGAAAGAAAGATGAGGAGAACTGTAAATTCTTCCTCGAAGCCTAATCTGATCCAGGCATCTCAGGACATTCACTGGAGCCCCATTCTCACAAGTTACTGAACCTCAACGTAACCTGGTATTAGAAACGAATAAATAAACTTTATAGGCCTGTGTGTGTCTGTCCTGGAATTTTGTTTTCTTCTTGTGTGTAAAGTAAAGGGTGAGAACAAAGGGTCAGCCTCCTGGTGTTCCTGGAGATGGTAGAGCTTGCAGGCAATGCTGAAAATGGTACACCTTTGCTGTAGGGGGATTAACCCATGAAAGAGTGAAAGGATGGTTGGTTTCTAGGAGACTGAAGAAGAAAGAAGTTTTATGTAGGTATAGGATGAACACATTACTAGCCTATCCTATTCCGCAATGACTACTTGTATCTGGGAAGTGATAGAAAAATGGTGACTCTAAGTTACGTAGTTAAGTAGCTTTAATTAGCTTCAAGAAAAACATTCCGGTTAACATGTGGTTAAGTTGTAGTAAAGTGTTCATTCGTTCATCTTCTAACCCGCTTATTCCCTAATTCGGGGTCACATCGGTCGCCAAATAAATTATACTGTACCTTTTTTATAAAAATAAGTGGTACAGTTATGGTGGTAGTGTAGAGGTTTGGAGTCGATTTAAACAGGGTTAAATGTCTTTTTTGTAGCTTCTATAATCGCTATGTGATTAATGGTGGTATTTAGAGGTGTCTCAGTTGGGTAAGTCCAAAGTGAAGGCCCAGCCACTAATGGCACCACCCACCACTGGATGACATAAGAAAATAATAAAGGATTAGACACTGGGCTGAACTGTAAATTCAAAAATTTAGGACCAGGAGGGAGCAGCAGGTGCAAAATATCTACCTAAGGATGAACAGACAGGTAGATTAGTGTTGTTGAGACAGGTGTGCAGATGAACACATATGAGGAACGTGCTGACTAACTGATGGGCTAATCAAGCATATATATTCACACTTATTCTCAATTAAATTTTCCGCTAGGGAATAAGGAAGATGTGGAAAAGCAATAATGGCTGAGAGATAAGATATGATGTATGTGTTGTTGAATGACTGGAGTTTAGAGATGAGCTTCTCATGACCCGTTCTCCTGACCAACTTAGAAAACTGGTTGCATTGTGTGTGTGTGTGTGTGTGTGTGTGTGTGTGTGTGTGTGTGTGTATATATGAGTCACTACATATACACTCTTGGATAAGGTTTATGTATATAGAAAGTGGTATCTTAATGGTTAAAATCTTGGATTGCTAATCCAATCAAGGTCATATGGACAATCCCCAGAAAGATCAAACTACCACTGTTGGGCCCCTGAGCAAAGCTGAGTGAGTTTTAAAAAGCGATAAATTTAGATCACTTTGAATAACAGGGTTTGCAAATTGTCCGAAGTGCCGATTGAAAAAAACTAATGGCATTAGTCTTAATATTAAAGTTCTTTTCATCTAAGCAATCCAGTCTATTTTCTTTACTGTAGCCTGATGGAGTTTTTTGACATAAAACTGCAATTACCAAACACCTTTGCCCATCTGATCAATCTTATCCAGTGCCGTCCTCTACTCTAAGTTAAGTTGCAGGGCCGAACAAACACACACACTCCTATTGGACTGTGGGAGGAAACCAGAGAAACCAAACACAAGCACAAGGTAAACATGCAAACTCATGCAAAAAAACATGCAAAAAAGGACCCCTTGACCCGGAATGGAAACCAGGACTTTCTTTTCTGTGAAGTCTCTGCTCTTTTCCTAAAGACCTTGGAACACTGACCCTCAAACACTGGGTGTGGTAAAGGTGAAAGTGTGAAGGCCATGGGCAGTAATTGTTTGGGTGATTGAGAGTTATCTGTAGATTGGGCACCTCATTGGACAACCGGGGTTTGCGTCCAAGCTGTGACTTTGATTTATTACAATAAGTTGGTAGTCCAAGGTGTTTGACTTATATCTTGATCTAACACTTTAATTAAGGCCCTGACCCCCTAATTGTTTGCTCTGGATGAACTAAAATTCCAATAGATTCCAATTTTGTCTGTCACATATATTATTAAACAACAAAGTGGAATATTGTTCTTCTATCTTAGAAGGCTGGGTACCAAAGTTCAGAGCGCAGGGCCAGCTATATTATTCTGCCCCAGGAGCAGCAAGAGTTAAGGACACAACAGAGGCAGATTTGGGCTTTTACCAAAGTCTTCCTGGTCTCCTAATCAACAATTCGGCATCATAACCATTTCAGCCACCACGTCTGCCAAATGCTGTAAATGGAAATACTCACATCCTTCAAGTCATAAAGCTAAAGATTATCTCTTTAGTATGGTTTTTAAATAAATTTTACAACTTGAAACTGAATAAAACTGTAATGAACTGATAAAGTGAAAATTCACCAAGTCACGGTTTTATAAGAATCTGGTGTGTTTTGTGGCATGGCTCCCAGGAGGCTTTGCTTCAGGCCAGGATTGTTCTGTACAGCAAGGCACTGCATTGACAGTAGCTGTTCTTGCCTAATGGACCATTAATTGGTTTATTCTGAGTTAGAATAGAAATGATATAACCCCAAACCTGCCCGGCTGGGGGTATGCGAAGAATAGATATCTGAAAGAAACGATTTAACATTGGTTCGAATAACAATATTATCTATAATTCGCCATCAAAACACCCTGCTGACCTTTGACCCATAGACCCTCAAGACAGAGGTAACCACATGTCTCCTCTATAAAACAATCCCCTTGTCCTTTTGCTTTCAGTTGTCAAGAGTGTGTGTGTGTGTCTCTGTGTGTGTCTCTGTGTGTGTCTCTGTGTGTGTCTCTGTGTGTGTGTGTGTGTGTGTGTGTGTGTGTACGTACATGTAAAGAAGGCATGTCGTAATGTGGGTTTTGGTGGGTGGCTGCCTCGCACTATCTCAGGAAACCGGGGGCCCTGTGGTCACCATGGTAGCATGCCTGTGTGATGACATGCTTGGCTCGACGGGAGCTGAAGCAGAAGCGTTCGATTAGCAGTGTGATGACCTCATTCCCAGATATCGCCGTGGAAACACTGATTCGATGCTGTAAAGTCAGGGCCTCTATGAGTAGCCAAACAGCTCTATAAATCAAAGACACACACACACACACACACTACGCACAAACACAACAGATGTGTTGCTTTATCAGGATCAGCTTGCAAGTCATTACCTCACAAAGATCCAAATGTTTCATCTCAATTTATTTTTTTCACTTGATTTTTCTTCTCCAACTCACTTCCTTTGGCTCGTTTTCTTTATAAAAAACTAACATTTCCTTTCACCATGACATCAGCCTCAGGTCCACAATGATGTCATTTAGATATCTTGGACAGCTTAGTAACATTTTGTAAAACGCAGCTAAGGCGTCCAAAAAGGCAGACGTAATCGTTTTTCATTCTAGACCATAGTCTGTTTATTACCGGAGCTACTTTCAGCTACCACCAGGTCTGTTGGACACAATTGTACAGAATGATAGCAACCGCTGAGCTACAACTTGCCACCGAATTACCACTTACCACTGAGTTACAAGTCTAAGATGAGGTACCCATTACAACTTAGCTACCACTTACCATTGAGCTACCAATTGTTATTTATTCAGCATCATCACTTGGTCATATGGGCATATCGAGGCTCTGTAACATAATGTTCAAGGAACGTGAAGACCTAAAGTACGTCAGCTTTCTTTTAAAGAACAGGCTGCAGTTCTGGGCTCAGCCCAAGACTGAGGTTATATAAAAACTCATTTATGAGTGTGTACAATAAAACAGCTGGAAAGAGCGCAATAATTACTCTGGAAAGGATCATTAACACGGGCAGCAATGGAAAAATATGCATTTTGTTGGAAATGACCAAGAATAAAAAAGTGCTTTACGCAATATTTAAGCGCAATCCACTGACCCTGTTTTATAGACTGAGGCCATGAAAAATGCCTTGAAGGAGCTCGGACTGAGTATAGTGGAGATGACTGATGAAGGGGCTACACTCGATGGTGGAGATGTACTTTTTACAGGTACTGATTGCAAATCAATTTTGTTTTTAAAAATAAATCACACTGGTGTCCTGGCAAGAGTGAAGATGACAGCCTCACTTTCTAGTGTAAAAAGCATAAAATGCTCATTTATCTTTCTGTAGGTCAAGAATTCTTCGTGGGCTTGTCAAAAAGAACCAATCAAAGAGGGGCAGAGATCCTTGCAGATACATTTAAGGTTTGTATAAAGTTTTTTTTGGGAATCTTGCTTTTATTTATTCTAATTTAATTAATCCCAATTGCACTACCTAACCTTGATGCAGTAAAATTTCCAGTTGCGATGAAGATGGTTTTTTTTCCCACCCATCACGATAAGCCCGAGTAGGGACATTTTTGTGTTATCTTGGCTTGATCACCTTCTGGCTGAGGTTGGTCAGTTTTGATTCCTGATTGTGAGATTGCACCAGAGCATTCCATCACTAATATGCTAATAACACACACGACATTCACTATTTAACAAGCAGGAAGTAGATGTTTGTCTTCTGAAGGGCTTTAATCCAGTTCAGTGCTCTTATCGCTTCATTATGTGTTTTTGGACCATTACATTAATGTTTATGGAAACTTCTGTGGTTGATTTGCAGATGCCATCAGATGGCAAATGAAAGAGAACTGCTTACTAAACTGTTTTGTTTTCCACAAACACTATTGGTGCAAAAAACAGGATAATTTCTTCTCATCTCATCTTGACTTTCTTCTCATGGTTGGATGCGTCTTAAATGTCTGTCAAAAGGCTACGTCTGAAAAATGTAGTAATGGTTGTTTTCAAATCTGGGTTGCAGGACTATGCAGTGTCCACCATACCTGTGACTGAGAACCTGCACCTGAAGAGCTTTTGCAGCATGGCAGGTCCTGGACTCATTTCTATTGGTTCCAGTGAACCAGCACAGAAAGCCTTATGGGTAATGTATCTCGAATTCCTTAACTCCTTGAACCCAGATGTTTGATGGCTTGATGAAATAACTATCAATATATATACTCTTATATATCTCATTGGAACCATCCAGCCTGCTATCCATTGTCAAAACTAGTTTATTCCTAGTTTGAGTCATGGAGATCTGCTGGATTTTATCCCATCTGTCATTGGGAAAAAGTCAGTGGTCATTTTGGACAGTTCACCAGTCCATCACAGGGCCACATAACATACAAACAACACACATGCACTTGTGCGCAAGCACAGAGAGAACATGCAACCTCAGCACACAAAAGACCCCTGCAGGGGATACAAAACATACATAAATGTCATTGAATGTAAAGGTCCGAAGCTGGAATAATCTTTTACCCTCACAGCATCTTTCTGTAGTTAAAACCTCCTTCAAAAACACTGTTCTCTCTGGTGGTTGTGAGGACAGAATGTTGGAAGAATGACCTCAATCTGGTAGGCCAACTCTGTTCTAAAAAGAGCAGAGACTCAGAGGTGCCTGTTTTTATGACCCTGTGCCATTCAAGCTTATTTCTGGACAGGCCCTGTCTTCGTGACAAAGGACTCCTCTGAACCTCAATACATTCCCACATACCGCTCAAAGGGCTTTGCGGTATCCCGAGTAACAATGAATCCTTTCAACAGCTACCAAAAGATTCAGATTCAAAAGATCTTATTTTCTATTGTGAAACGCTTTAGTGAGATGATCATTTTTCTAGGCATAAAAATTTCTTCCTATGTCAAGTGTCCTAACACAGCGGTTCCCAAAAGAGGGATTCCGACCCATAAGGGGGCCTTAGCAACTCTGTGGTGGGTCAAGTTATATCGTGAAAAGTGTTGAGCAGTGAGGGCCATTAAGCAGAACCATCATACTACATTAGATAATTTTACCCATGATTCCCTGGTCAACCAAAACCAAACAAATTTGTAATTGGTCCTCCAGAAAACTGATTCGCCTTCAACAGCTGCTAGTAATGAACCCAGAACATATTGGAGGTGAGGAGAAGCCCACCAATTTGGATCGTAGTACAGCAAAACGGTAAAGGGTGAAGGGGGGTAAGCTTGGAAACCTCTGATCTAAGTCACTGTCTGCTCAGCAGTGCTATCTGTGGAGTCACGTGGTGGAGCTTTACAGGTCCAGCCACAATCATCAAATGCCTTTGTACCCACAGTGTCCTAAAATTAGAACCTTACACAATAAAACATCAATGGTACTCGTCAGAAAAGCTCTAATTTTAGGAGTCATCATGGTGGCCACATACAGGCATTAAAATATCGCTGAGCTCATGGCTTGATTTAGCGTTGAGATCAGAGCAACCACAGAGTGTGTGGAGAACTTGTGTGAATGTACTTATCTCCTAACTCAAGCAGTGATGAAGGAAATACTGATTGTTATTTTGAAGAAAATGAAGCGGATTGGATGGGAGAAGTTCAGGAGTGTGATGGATGTTCATTAGTGGCCTTCTTGTGGGGTGGCATCATGGAGCAGAAGGTAGACTGGTGTGACAGCTCCTCACATTCTAGCTGCCTTCTCCAATATTTTTGGACTGGAACCTTTGGTACCATGTAATAGGCTTGAAAAACCAGGTTCCTGGTGTTGGTTGCAGATCTCCATCGTTCTGTCCTCCAGTTTCTGGTCTCCTCGTCATTTTCTGAAAGCAGAGAAAGAATGGTTTCATAGTGTGTGTGTTGGTGGGGTGGGGGTGGGGGGGTCAGGAATAACTCAGTTTAGCTTTTGAGGTCAAGCGAATTCCCGAAGTGCGATTCATAATTAAAATCAAAACAGGCTACTTGGAGCAATGAGGTCATCATATACCTTCACTGTGAGACCATTCTGTCTCTCAATGGCTCTCTTTATCCGTCTAATAGACGCTTTGTCCGTCTATCTGTCAGTCTCCCTTCCTCCTTATCTCTCTATATGTCTGTCTCTGTCTCTCCCTGTCAGCTGGTATTACAGCCTGAACCATTCTATATTCCTTTAATATTGTGTGTGTGTGTGTGTGTGTGTGTGTGTGTGTGTGTGTGTGTAGACGATGCAGCAGATGAGTGATAATAAATACGATAAGCTGACTCTTCCTGATGATGCTGCCGCTAACTGTGTGTACATGAATCTGCCCGGTAAGGGACACGTCCTGCTGCATTGCACACCGGAGGAGTATCCCGACAGTGCCAAGGTCTCTCACACACCACCCACACATATATACACATGCCCTTTGATTAGCAACCGTTGTCTTTCTGACCTATCACACTGTATTCAACAATATTCCAGAACAGAATGTAGGTGAAAGGTCACCGGGTCACACAGGCCTCTGTGACTCGAGTGCTGAGAAACTTCTAGAAATACAGTTACAGTTTGGCTTTTGGGGGAGCGAGCAAGCAAGAGAGAGAGTGAGGGGAAGCCAGAGAGAGTGAGAGAGAGACAGGGGAAGCCAGAGAGAGTGAGAGAGAGACAGGGGAAGCCAGAGAGAGTGAGAGAGAGACAGGGGAAGCCAGAGAGA
>JAOTRA010000014.1:6674342-6697181 GCA_026260255.1 Pseudolaguvia tuberculata | reverse complement strand
GTGTGTGTGTGTGTGTGTGTGTGTGTGTGTGTGTGTGTGTGTGTGTGTGTGTGTGTGTGTGTGTGTGTGTGTTAGAAAGCAGCCACCCTGTGTCTTGACATGAACTCTGATGCGGACATAGAGGAAACATCAAATGGACAGGACAGTGTAGAGAAGCAGAGCGAAGAGGAGGATGATGATGAAGATGATACGGATGACAGCGAGCACAGAGTGTTGCCCCGTCTGAGACGGAAGCGGCAGGTTCGATCTGAGGTGTGGAAGTACTTCCGTTACAACAGGGACAAAAGTTCAAGCTGTAAGATCTGCGGCTGGAGGCCGACGGCAAGGTCTTCAGGCAGCACCAGCAACATGAGGCATCATCTACAGAGCCAACATCAGATCATGTGTTCAACTGCTAATGTACGAGTTCAAGTATTCACATACAAGAGGCCACGCCTCCCTTACAGAGACTTTGACCATGCCATTATAATCTTGATCATCATCTCTCTCTCTCTCTCTCTCTCTGTAGACTACTGGTAATTTTGTAATGTTGCCTGAAGGAAACAAACCAATTAAACTGTATCCGCCTTCGACGCCTCGTAAATCGGCTGTCTGGAAGCTCTTTGGTTTCGCAATGAACAGCGAGGGCGTGCTGGAGGAAAACGACTTCCCCATCTGCAGGCTGTGCCATAAGGTTGTTGCATCCAAGGGAGGAACTACGTCCAACATGTCCAGCCACCTGCAGCATCATCACCACATGGTGTACGCCAAGCTGAAGGTAAACATCTAACCACAACTGATTTAAAATCTCTGTCTGTTCTCTTTAATAATATTATTAAAGCTTCCTTTTCTGTAGAACGCGATTGCTCCTGCTGAAGCCGGACAGACACCAGACCTCTCTGAGGTCAGTGATCTCCATACTCTTCCTCCTGATGAGATAAAGGTAAATTTCTACTCATGAATCACAGCTGTTCCTGTTGTGAAATTATGTAGTGATTATTTTTCTGTACATTTTTTTTTTCTTTCTAGTTTACGAATAAAACTCTGCTGCAGCTTCACTCCAAGGAAGGGAAGGACCTTCCTGAGCTTTTTTCCCCGACCATCGTGCCCCGGTCCCCCATCTGGGATTACTTTGGCTACACCAAAAACGCTGACGGTGTGGTAGAAGAAAATGGACGACCCAAATGTAAAACCTGTCGTCAGTCTATTGTCGCCAAACAGGGCGTTCTATCCAACATGCTGCGCCACCTAAAGTTCTACCATGACTCCTTGTACACTGAGCTGATGGCAAGAACCGGAGGACACCGACCTTATAAAAAGAGGAGACAAGCTCCGCCTGTGCTGACTGAGCCGGCTGAGCTGTTCCCACCCAAAATGGCTCTGAAGTCAGGCGTCTGGAAACATTTTGGATATCTGAAAAACTCAAAGGGTGTGGTCGTACCGAACGGTTTCCCAATATGTAAACTGTGCCTCAGAAAGGTCAGCACTCCGAACCGATGCACCACCAACATGATGGTCCATCTTCAGAGATACCACACTGCAGAGTTTGAAGAAATTCGGGTAAACACATGCAGCAATGATATTACTCTTTAAACAACAGCTAACAGCTAGCGTGTTGGTGTTCCGGTTGTTGGTTGCGTTGTGTATGTATTGGGAGCTGGAGGGGGTCCAATATTCATACTGTTTACTCTGGTCATCTTTTTATAGCCAAGCACTGAAGATAAAAATGACCAAACCTTAAAGGAGACTGCAGATCCCGGCCCACTGCCTGACCTCTGCCCACCTCAAGACACCCTGGAGCCTGTGTGGGAACATTTCGGATACCCAAAAGACGAAGACGGAATCCTCCAGGTAGACGGAAAGCCGACGTGTAAGATATGCAGATTTAAAGTTTCCTGTCCAGAGGAAAACACTAAGTTCCTCTACAAGCATCTGTGGAAGAATCACAACGCAGTGTACTTCGACGTGAAGGTCTGGTTAATAATCATTTCAAATCATCTACTTGATCTAACCAGACGTTTTAAAGGCTAATTTCCTTTAATCGCGTTGTAGGTAGCAACCAGATCATTGAGACGAGAGGACGGATTGGAAGCCCCGGTCCTTTTCCCACCAACACACCGGGTGAAGTCAGCAGCCTGGGAATATTTTGGCTACCTAAAGGACGCGGACGGGGAGGTGATCTGCGACGGCTTTCCTATATGCAAAATCTGCTACTTAAATGTAGCGGCTAAAGGCGGAAACACCACCAACTTGTTCAAACATCTCAAAGATCATCACAAGTCCGTCTACGGTGAAACCCAGGTAAGAACTTTATCAGACACCTTTTTAGAAAGATCCTGCCTGATCCGCTCTAACTCGAGGTTCCTGCTCCAGGCGGCTGGTTTTGAGGATGTGTCTCCTGACCTCAGCTCTTCAGTTCACTCCACACCAGATGAACAGAAATTATGGGAATATTTTGAATATCTAAGCAACGAGGATGGAATGCTAATAGAAGACGGAGCTCCTGCTTGTAAGATCTGCAGCACAAAGGTGGCACTAGAGGGAGAGTCCACAATCAACATGATGAAACATCTTCAGGAGAATCACGAAGAAGTACATGCGGAGGTGCAGGTACAAACCTTTTATCTTCTCTCTTCTTGAGTTTCATCCCTTTTTTTTCTTCTTCACTTTGAACCTCTGACCCACTACTGTTTTTGCCTTTTTCCAACTCATTTCTTTCATTGGTTTCTATAATTTTAACCTGACTCACTCTTTCATTTCCTCTCTTCTCTCTTGCCCCCCCTCACTTCGTTCCAACTGTCTTCCATTCTTTCTTCCTTCATGTCTTTTCCTTTCCTTTATCCTTCCTTCTAGCTGACATAATTATTATTATTTTTTTTTTTTCTTTCTTTCATCATTCATTTGGTCACATTTTCCATCTTTTACGTTTTTTTCATAAGGGGGTGCCCGATGTCCTCTTTCATTCCATCCAGCCTTATTCACTTATTTGTGTAAGTGTTGCAGAATTTCTGAATGGTTGTAGACTGAATGAAGTCAGAGATTTGAACCAGCATCTGCTCTTTTATCAGGAAGCTCTCAACTACCTGAGCACAGAAGACACACCTGAGCTTCCAGAACTTCATCCACCCACTCAGAACGTCTACCCCATCTGGGAATATTTCGGGTTCCTGAAGGACTTTGAAGGATCGGTTGTGTTTGACGGCTTCCCCGTCTGCAAAATCTGTCGCCAAAAGGTGGAGTCTAAAGACGGGGACACAGGGAAAATGTTCCAGCACCTGAAGGTTAACCATCTGAACGTGTACCAGCAAATCAAGGTAACCATATATCTGTATCTCCTTTAGCTTCCAGTCACCTCCATTTTAAAGATCAGCACCACCTTTATGGATCATGCTGATGTCTGTCTTTCAGCCAGCAGATGATAAACAAATTCACAAGTCCATTGAGCTCTGTCCTCCTAACGACCAGCAGATTGACATCAGACTATGGGATCACTTTGGATATCCCAAAAACTCAGAGGGTGTGATTGAAGAAGACGGAGCGCCTGTGTGTAAGATCTGCCTTCAGAAGCTTGCAGTGTCCTCCAGAGAAGGAAACGTCATCACCAGAATGTTAAGGCACCTGCAGAAGCATCACCAAACCGTCTACGAGGAGGTTCAGGTGACCAGCTAAAACTATAAGTAGATCATCTCGGTGTCATTGAACCAAACCTGTAGCTGATTGGTGGGCTTCTGTCACTTTATCATCTTCACTCTGTTCTTAGGAGGCCATCGGAGCCTGGAAACCTGAGTGGAATAAAGAAAAACTCGAACTTTTCCCACCCAATCAAAACATCACCTCTTCTGTATGGGAACATTTCGGATACTTGAAAGACATTGAGGGGTCGGTGGTGTGTGATGGCTTCCCCATCTGCAAAATATGCCACCACAAAGTGCCTTCAAAAGGAGGCAACACCACCAACATGTTTAAACACCTCAAAGACTACCACCAGAGCATTCACGATGAATTAAGAGTACGTACCAGCAACCGAGAGCGTTAAATTGGCCACGCCTACCTTATTAGACCTCATTAGAATTCCAAATCCATTTCTTTAGTTGTCTTTCTTTCCTGCTTTCTCTTTCTCTTTTCTTTTAGTCTGCAGTGACTAAAGAGGTGTTTGAGGACGTTCTGTCCGGCGACGATCTCCACCCCCCCAGCATCCTAGGTGACAACATGCTCTGGGAGCATTTCGGTTACCGTAGAAACTTGGACGGAGCGGTGGAGGAGGACGGTGCGCCGTTCTGTAAACTTTGCTTACGGAAGTTAGTGTCTAGAGGAGACATGACCAAAAACATGAAGCAGCACCTTAAAGAGAACCACAACACGGTGTACACCGAAGCGGAGGTACAGGTTTATCGCTAGTGTCAATTTGTTGCGTTTTCTATTTACCATCTTAAAGACAATGAAGAACAGAAACTTTTTTGAATCAACGTAAACCCCCCCCCCCAATTTTTTTTTTGTTTACAAGAAATCTTTGGCACCCTCTAGTGTGTCAGTATTGTTTAGATGTAGTTTGTTTTAAATGTTATGACAGGAAGTATTGAGCTCAGTCATCCTGGAACTGGACACCGGCACTCTGGACCTTCATCCTCCTACCCAGAAGGTAAAATCAGCCGTGTGGAAGTTTTTCGGCTACCCGAGAGATGCCGGAGGTTCAGTGCTGAGCGACGGCTTCCCCACCTGCAAACTCTGCCAGAAGAAAGTGTCTGCAAAAGGAGGGAACACCACCAACATGTTCACACACCTGAAGGATTATCACCGGCCGACATATAATAAGATCAGGGTACGGGATTGATCTTCTGCTCTGACACTAATACACTATCTGCTCTGACTCAGATACACAAACCAATCAGCTAACCTGTGATGTTAATAAGCTGCTTATTACTAACCAGTCCGATTTGAACCTGTTTCAGGTGACTGTAAGAACTGAGAGTCAACCGGAACCTGTGGAACTTCATACTCCGATAGCTGAAGCCATGTCTCCTGTCTGGAAATATTTTGGATTCCCTAAAAACGCAGACGGGTCTCTGGCGGGTAACGAATTTCCCTTATGCAGATTGTGTCATTTTAAAGTGACTGCAAACAGAGGCAGGACCTCCAACATGCTCATGCACCTCAGGGCCTACCACCTGGATGTGTACAAGGAAGTCAAGGTAAATTTTAGCTGCGGTTGGTATTTCTGATGTGCAGTATTACATTTACACACGCACACACGGTCACATGTTAGGAAGTTGTGTGTGTGTGCGCACAAATATTGTGTGTGTAAAGCCTTTTACTTTAATAATGTAATAATGGTTTAACTGAAATACATACATACATACACAAATACTACAGAACACACACACAAGCCAATGTAACACACAATAACTTATTATAGGGACCATGGTGATATTTATGATTATGGGAGCAGAAGTCATACTTGGTTTGTGGGTCTCATCTGATCGTATCAGTCGTTGCACATTTACAAATTTTTTACTACAGGATTTCATCTGATTTGTAAAAACTGCTTTGTTTTTTTATGTTTTTAGCCAAAGCTTACAAAAAATTCCATCTACACACCTGACAATCTCTATGCCCCGAGTGGTCAGGGCGATATTAAATTATGGGATCATTTCGGATATCCCAAAAGCGCAGACGGAGAGTTAAACGACGACGGAGCTCCCATCTGTAAAATCTGCCTTCGGAAAATGATCAAACCCTCAACTGGTGGCTCGGCCACCACCAACATGCTCAGGCACCTTCGGAAGAAACACCAGTCAGTGTATAACGAAGTGCAGGTGAACTTGTTGATTAGGAATTTTTCGCTTAACCCAACCAGATTAGCTGTAATAATAATAGTTAGAATAATTATATGAAGTGTAGTAAAGTTACTACTATGTCTGTTTAACTTTCATAGATATACTTATCTACACACACACACACACACAAAATCACTGATTCACCCACAGAAATCTCTCTGGTAGAAAAATAAATACATCAAATAAAACAAATTCCCTTTAAACTAATGTCTGATGAGAATCAGACACGGATACATATTTGTTATAATAAAGATGGTTTAGCTGAATAGAATTATGTTTATTACATTTATATTATAAAATGCTGTGTTATTTAATAGCTAGCAAATTAACAGATGTTTCCTTAACCATTGATTTCAGCACAATGTCAGCTTTTTAAAATACGATCTCCATGTCTAACGTTAGGAAGCGATTACTACACTCCGATCAGAGTGGGGTATCGAACCACCAGAGCTCCACCCACCAACCCAGAACGTCACATCTGCAGTCTGGCAGTATTTCGGCTACCTGAAGGACGCAGATGGTTCGGTCGTGTGTGACGACCTTCCCATCTGCAAACTGTGTCACCAGAAAGTGGCCTCCAAGGGGCGCTGCACCACAAACATGTTTAAACATCTGAAGGATTTCCACCGAGCCATCTACGATGAGACACGAGTATGTAAGACATCACACTCCGGTTTAGTCTGAGAATTCAAATGTCTTTTAAAAAAAAAATTTTTTTTAAGTGTGCAGTCACAAGCGAAACATTTGAAGACGTCTCAACCGAGCTTCATCCTCCAAGCGGCCAGTACAACCCCAAACTATGGGAGCATTTCGGGTATCGTAAGACTGATGAGGGGAACCTCATGGAAGACGGAGCACCTATTTGTAAACACTGTTTCCGGAAGCTGATCTCTAAAGGCGAGACAACGGCTAACATGATGCAGCATCTTAAACAGAACCACAACGCCGTCTACACCCAAGTACAGGTGAAGAATTCAATCAATCATTCCTTGATCATGTAAGCGCATGTGTTGATCTGATTCCATCATGATGTTGCAGCGGGAAGTCAATCCTTTCACCATCGGAGGAGCTACCGAAAACCCTGAGCTTCATCCACCAGAACACAGAGTGAGATCCGGCGTCTGGAAACACTTCGGCTACGTGAGGGATGAAGAGGGCCCGCCGGACTGCGCAGGCTTTCCCATCTGCAAAATCTGCCTGGCAAAAGTGTCTAATAAGGGAAAAGTGACAGCCAATATGACCGCACATCTCAAAGATCATCACAGGAGCATCTACGATGAGCTCAAGGTCTGAACGTAAGAACAAGCAGACATCAGGTACGACTTTGATGATTAACTGGATAAATTAGCTTTTTGTTCTGTTTTATTTTTTTGTGTGTTTTAAGATTCCAGACCGAAGACCGAAAGTCATTTTGGTGGAAAACCTTCTGGAACTTCACCCTCCAACCAAACAGCCTCTGTCTCCAATCTGGGAACATTTTGGATTCCCCAAAAATGTGGATGGAAAGGTGGAAGAGAACGGCTGCCCCGTGTGCAAAATCTGTGGAAAAAAGGTTTCCAGTCCTGACCGAAGGAAAATGCTACGACATCTGCATTACTGCCATATCACTGTGTACAAAGAGTTAAAGGTAGACGTCATCCAAAGAACAGGCTATCCTAGAGAAGCAGAAAGATTAAACAGCCTTACAACACTCACGCCACGTCTCTCTCTCTTTTCCAGAGTGTAAATAAATCTGCAAAGATGGGAGTGGACGAAATGGGACAAACTATGGAACTACACCCACCTTCAAAAAGTGTCCGTTCCTTCGTCTGGAAACATTTCGGATACCTGAAGCATCCGGATGGGACGGTAAACGTGGATGGACGACCAATCTGCAAGATGTGCTTCCAAAAAGTGGCCAGTAATGGAGGGAACACCACCAACATGTTCAAGCACCTAGAGGACAAACACGGGCTTAGTCAATAGTGTGTGTGTGTGTATGTGTGTGTTCGCGCTTGTGTGCTTGTTTATGGGAGAAAAAGAATCAGGATGCATGTGAAAGGAGTTTGCAGCAAAGAAAAAAATTGTTTTACTTAATAACTAACACTGGATGATCAACAGAAGTCCTTTTAATAATTAAAGACAGAGATGTTCACACACTGGCGGCCTGAATCAGAATTGCTGTTACCTCAAAGCTACCATTTACATTTCCAATGATGGTTTAAACATCAGTATCTAGGACAAGGGTGTCCCAACACGGTCCTGGAGGGTTGGCCCTCTGGTTTAGGATGATTTGATCCGTTCCCTTTCACTGTCCGAAGCCTCCACCATTACAGGCTGACTTCCTCCTTCCATGTGGAAGAGCTACAGGTTTGGACACTGATGGAATTCTGAAGATGTAGAGGTTCTGTGTTCACCGAATGCTGAGAAAGACATTTGAATTGAGTAAACATCAGGTCAAAAGTGTTTGGTGGCACTTTGATTGAGACGGAAGACTGAATGAGGATGGATGGTGAGGTGTACCGGTCACTGAGGAGTGAAGAGGTTAATGATGAACTTCTGCAAGGTGCATGAATAAAGACCCTAAGATGAATTTCAGTTTATTCTGGCTGCTGTAATTTGTTTTCGGAAAGGAGAACCAGGGGATTTTTAGTGGTTTTCGAAAGTTATTTTATCATAACATACATTTTCAACTTTTTAAGTATTGGTATGCATCTATTTCTTTATACCTTTTATTTTTATCTTAAAACATCTGAATTTCTTGGCTTTTCTCACTAAAGGGTTAAATGGTTTAATTCAGTGTGAATGACTTTAATGGATCTACTCAGTTTCTAAAAAGTACTAAATCTTTCACTTTACTGCCCTCTAGTGACTAAACAGTAAAGTAATACTTAATGTCGTCACTTCCTGTCGCTTGTATATTCCGTGTTCAGCCACTGTTTATAAACTGATCCATCAGATTCTGTCTGAAATCCGTTTTCACTGAATGAATGAATGAATGAATGAAATTGTAGTGATGTTAAAACATCCAGTATGTGTTAAATCTCTCTCCACCCCTCTTTCTTTTTCTGTTTTATCTGACTTAACATATTGGGGCTTTGTTGAAATCCTTCCATGGGTTTTCCTTTGAGGAACTGTGTTTGTCAGCGTAGCTACCAGAAATCATGAAAAGTGTGTAAGAACAGCAATAAAACCATTTCCACTCATTGGGTATGAATGTATTTCTAACATTCCACTCCGCTCTGATCCACCATGACATCCTTCAGTAACAACTGTTAATAGATAAAACTGTGAAGGAGAATACAATCATGTCTTTCTTATCTGAAATGACAGGATCAGAGGATAAGGAGCTTTACTGGAGAGCAACCACCTTGGCCTGTGGAGAGGAGGTTAGAATCGACACCCTGTGCTGAAAGGAGCCCTACAGTTGCCATGGAGCCTCTTGCATTTCATGCTCTCTTAAACGTGGTGAGTAAGTGATGTATGGGACCTGATCTTTGAAACACACCTCTTTCTGTTGTAAGGTGTCCATACCCGAGATGTTTCTTTATGTTCTTGTGTTTGTGTGTCATCTCAGGAGAATGCAAAAGTTGATGAAACACAAGAGAACGTTCTGCTCGAAGTCCTCAACTACTGCAGGGTAAACGGCCTCTTCAGACTGTCTAGTAATGAAATCTGATACCATCCCCATGGGTCAGATGGTTTAGTGGATAACGCAGGGGCACCGCTAGCAATTTTGAGAGCATACTAAGTCGGGCTCCTCTAACATACCTGTTCTGATGGTTAAACAGATCTATGGGGCTCCCCAAAATGCTTGTGGGCCTTAGAATTGTGCTAACTTTCACTGTTGGTGGTGGGTTACAGTATGTCCTCAGGTGGCATTAAGCTGCCAATTCTGGACCTCTGATCAAGGCCCTTCACTGCTCAGCTTGATATAAAAATAAAATGACTGTAAATCTGAAATTGATGAATCCTTATTTCTCCATTCATCAGTTCTTGCATGCATCAGTGCAGAGGCTCGAGCAGAAGATCGACAGGCTGCGGGCTGATTTACAAAATCCAGGGATCTCAGAGAAGGTAGTGTATCTTCACCTTCATCAGAACAGACAGAGAAACAGACTGTCATGAATCGTAAATTCTCTTACAGCTGACTTTACCAGTAGGGGGCAATCAGTTGTCCTGCGCTCTCGCTCAGCGCCTCGGACCTTCTCCCCAAATGAAACTTTTGGGAAACCCACAGTGGCCCCAAAATGTAGGAAACGTCCCTCCTCATGGTGTCGGAGGGAAAAGATTCAAGCAAAAGAAACGTCAAGCTGGCAGAGGCTTTCAGGAGGAGGAGCTTGGAGATCAGGCTGTCCAGAAGAAAAGCAAAACAAAACTGAGAAAGAAAAGGAAACTTGGCACTGGAGCTACATCACAGCCTGAGAAGGCACTTAACGGTAATCAGAAGAAGAGCACTAATAACGTCTGATTGGTTGTAAGCTGTTTGTGTGCATTTTTTTTTTTTCTGTGGCCAATTGGATTGATATCCACTTGTGTGCGGAGCAACTAACAGTTAATATTTAACGTTAAATATTGTTAATTTTATTATAATAACTGTTTAACATTATACACTAAATGTTTTCAACACTGCAAAAAACCTCTAGGGGGCAGACTTTAACTATTATATAAAAACGATGAACACACTGAACAAGAAAGCAGTTTATGGAACTGGTTGTAGCCTCAGCAACTGAGGGATCCCATCATATAAAACAACCTGTTTTTTTCTGTCCTCTTGCAGTTGTAAAGGAAAAGTAAGTGCAGACAGTCAGATTGCAGGTCATACGGCCAGGCGGTGGCTTGTCCTTGCGCGCTGTGAGCGAGAGTGCTTCAGCAGGATCGCGCTCATCTGCTTTTAATGTCTGAATATAATATTGCAATAAAGATAAACTGTAGTTTTTTGTCCCTCCTAACTTCTATTTGCAAATAAATTAAAAGACTCTTGCTGTGACGGTACATGTTCTTTCCTTTACACCAAGTCGTAAAAACCCTAAAACGTTCTACCGGAAGGAGATGTTTGTTTTTGGTCATGATAATGTCATCTGGCTGGCGTCTTGCGCTTGTTGGTTGAATTTCTTCAGGGTGTGTCTGGTTTTCCGGATGGCTCCATTGATGGCGTAGACACATGCTTTCCAGTTGGGTCCATCCTCCTCCAGCTTCATGTATGGAAAACGTTCACAGAGGTACTCTAAACATGGAGCCACCACATAATTAGTTCAATCGCCGAACTTTCTTTACTGTGAAGTGTGTGTATGTTTGTTACCTCTTAGCGCTGTGATCTTATTGTGCTCCAGGGGCAGGATGCCGTACTTGGTGTTACCGTACACATTGCTCTGCACCAGCACTTCCTCTGGGAAGAGGAACCTGATGAGGTAGCGAGCGACCAGCGAGGGGTTCGGCCTTTGTAATGCAGAATACATCGCAAACTGAGGAACCTTCACGTCCCGATCTGGACGACCCAGATACACTGTTGAGAAAAAAAATCACACTGATGCAGACCAACACGGAGACTTGCACTGCAGCTGACTGAGACTAAGACTTAAACTGTGTCTGACTGACATTAAGACCAAGACTTAGAGACTTAAGACATGAGACATGAACTGATTAGAATTGTGAGACTTTTCTAGTCAGTGAGACTAAGACAGAAATTCTGACTCTGACTCCATCCAGCTGCCTATAAAATCCAGACTGCTCTCGATGTGCAGCTACTTTTACCCTGAGCCACTGACTCGCAGGAGTGATCGTTTTCGGACAGAGGTTCTTCAACCAAGTTTCTTTTGAGTTTGTTCTTTAGAACAGTGGTCTGTCGTAGGTCATTAACATCGCTGTCCGACAGCTCCACGTCGATCTCGGCGGTGGGTGGAGGTTTGAATTCCTGTACTGGTGTTGATCGTTCCCTTGCATCTTTTATCGTTTTAAACTGTAGGGTGAAAATGTAACGATGTGATTAAATCAAGCCCCTCCCCTTTAAATTATACAACAAATCAAGTTCAGTGCTGAAACCGGAGACTCCTTTTATAGAACACATTGTCCAGTACCTTACGCTTTCTGTCTTTCAGCCGAATATGTCTGGCTCCTTCATTCATTACAGCGAGACAGGCCTTCCAGTCTTTACCTCTCTCACGCAGATCATGGTCTGGGTACGTCGTCTGCGCCCACTCTGACAAAGAAACCCAAAAACAAAAATCAGCTATTTTTGTATTGAGTCACAGGGTTGGTTCAGAGTTGACTTCCTAAACTCCTAAATAACAAACCATTCATTCATTCAATCATCTATCCCAGTGGACATAGTCGGGGTACACCATGGACAAGTCCACACATCTAATGTACATGTTGGACTGTAGGAGGAAACCAAACAAAGACCTCCAACCTGGAAATCATCACGTGACCTTCTTGCTGTGAAGCGGCCATGCTAATCACTCCACCACCACTGCCCTACATACGGACCAATTTTGCCTCATTTAACGGAGAAAATAAGTTAGGAGGAAATTTTTGGACAATGAATAGAAAATATTAAATGTGTTATACTAACCCTAATCATTAGCTTAAGCTCCATTACACCACACACTTTAATTAGGACTGTTTGGGGTCAGCTGGGGCCTGAGATTTAGTCTAGACTGGGGTCTAGTCGAGTCTGGGGAGCAGTCGAGTCTGGGGTTTGGTTTAGCCTGAGGGTCTGGTTAAGTCAAACCAGCCTGGGGTCTAGTCTCTTACCTCGTATGGCACTGATTTTTTCTGGGTTGAGTTTTTTTAATCCTCTAGCTGTGTATCCTCTGATGCTCCCGTGCAGAAGCTCCTGACGAGAGAAAAGGTTGCGCATGAGGAAGCGAGCAGCCGCCGTAGGTCTCGTCATTGTTCCCGCCATCATCAACACACTGCTGGGGATGATGACCTTCCTGTTCTCTGAAATACAAATAAAATCATGAGTGAACTTACAGCTTAGCCTGAGCTCAGATCATTAACCAGGATCCTCCGGGGTCCACATTTAGCATCACCTGCTAAGCAAATGAGGTGAAAATGCATGTGACTGTTGTTTACCTTTGGTCACGCCGTGTGTTTGAGGCTCAGGAAATTTCTGGTGCTGCTGAAAATTTCTCCTGGCATTTTGCGGAGGTGCTGAGTGCCCAGCAATTGTGTCAGGATGATCCTCTCCAAGGTCATGCTGCTCAATCAGCGTGTCTCTCACGGGATGACGGGACATGAGGATGGACTTGGACAGCTGAGGTGGATTCTGAGGAGATGGACAGCTGGGAATTTCAGAGGAAATGACAAGATCCAAGGTTCGTGAACCTTCAGGAGACAGAGGAATTGAGGGAGGAACTTGATGGTTGAATACGCGGTAGGTGGCTTCATTCGTCTCGTTGTTTATTGGGTCGATCTCTGTATCGTCTATCATGTAAATCTTAGAAAAGAGCATTAACTATTAAAGGAAACATCCAAACTTGAAGAAAACATTTGACAGAACATCTGGATTAAGGTGATGCAACTGTGGGAGGAGATTGTGAAAACAGTTTGGTGTCTGGCTGGGTTTTTACCTCTGACTGATCCTCCTCAACGTGGATCTGATCTTCCTGGATGTGTGTCACTCTAGCTTGAAGTAGCTCGAATTTCTCATCCAGCTTCTGAATGGCACCGTACATCACCTGAGAAGACCACAAACCTGTCTCATAGCTGGACCAGCTTTTCAGTCTCTGCTTCAAACTTCGTTACACTAAACCCCTTCTACAATGTTACTAACACTAAATCAGATCCTTGGGGGCCCCTAAGTGTCCCCAAGACCCCCCAGCCCCGGGCCTTAATGTGACTGTGGGTTCACCTGGCAATAGGCAAGAATTTCTCCCAGAGTTCTTAAAGGATCGGTGCCAAAGATCTCTGTAGGCATGTCCATCTTTCCCTTGAAAAAGAAAATATTTAGATGCTTTTACAGCAGGTCATAAAGAAGAAGAAATTATGTCATAAATATGGAGCAGGATTCCAGTCAAACATCTGTTCTTCCACAGAGAATCCAGGACTGCAAATGATCTCGACCAATCACAATGCAAAACCTGTTGATTCCTGTTGTATGTCAACCTGTCTATCTATATTTCTAGTTGTCGGTCTGTATGTTAACTTGTCTGTCTTTACTATCCCGTAATTAAATTAGTAGATTTTTTTCTCCATCTCTTTCCACCCTTAAAGAAGTGTCCACTGGGTCTATCTGTCTGTCTTTCTACGGTTTACAGGAACCCATAGTGTAAGTGAGTAAGAAGCTGAATTAATTAATTAATTTAATTAATTAATATTTTTATTCTTTAAAGCTCATTGGTGCAAAAAGTGTTTAAAGTTGAGAATATACAGAATAGTCATTGGGAGAGCTGCAGTCTCGGTGTTTGTCGCCTCCTGCAGGACTTTCAGTGAAACTACAAGCTCTGATCTCCAGTTTAGTTTCCCAGTCATCTGCAGAAATAAAGAAAAAACCATTAAGCACCAGATGAACGTTTAAACACCGTCTAAAACATCATTCTAGATTTAATAGAACGGATTTCTAAAGGCTCTGCGATTAGAGGAACAGGACGGTTTGTTTGACTTCGGCTCGGAAAGGACTTCCGTCCGTTAAAGACACAATCTGTCCCAAATGAGATTCCAGTTCCATTCGAAGTTCACTAAATGTAGGGGATGAAGGCATATAGGGGTTTAGTACCAGGTTATTTAGGCTACAGCAGCCTTCGATACATAAAAACTAGCAATACAAAATAAAGTCCACTAGATAGGCTGTCTATGTAGGGCACTAGATTACTAGTGGCGTTCGCAGCCCCAGGGTGCGCATGGACACGCGGAATAAACACAGCAGCAGGGCTGCGCTTTGTTCCGCGCGCACTTCTTTCTTTCTATCTTCCTTCCTTCTTTCCTCTCTTTCTTTTTTTGCTCATCTTTGTTATGTCCAACATGCGATCAAATCCTTTCGCTCTTACCGTGTGAGGACATGATCCGCAGGGTTATTGGCTCTCTGGCTGTTCCTGGGCTCTGATGTTTATTGGACTGAAACTGTTCAGTTCCTCCTTGCACACGGAGACTGAGCGGCGCACTGCGCGTGCGCGGACACGGCGTTCCGAGCGCTCGTGGAACGCACAGCGGCTCGCGTTTTAAAGGCGCAACCGACCTTTTCCGTGTCCACGTGCTACTTTATAAATAGTAAAGATTAAAGTGGATTTTAAACTAAAATAATAAATAAAATCCTATATAAGCGAAAATGACTTAAACACAGGATGATGATGATGATGATGATGATGATGATGATGATGATTATAAATGATGATTTTGTTGGTAATTATTATTTTGTTGTTGGTGGTGATTATAATGATGATGATGATGATTTTGTTGGTGATGATGATGCTGGGGCGGCACGGTGACACCTCACAACAGGTCCCAGGTTAGATTCCTGGGCCGGGAATCTTTCTGTGCGGAGCTTGCGCTTGTGTGGGTTCCTCTGGGTACTCTGGTTTCCTCCCACAGTCCAAAAATATGCAGAATAGGTCGATTGGTGATTTAAAATTGTCTGAGTGAATGTGTGTGTGAATGACTGTTTATCTACTTAAACACAGAGGGTGATGATGATGATTTTGTTTGGTAATTATTATTTTGTTGTTGGTGATGATAATTTTGTTGGTGATGACGATGATGAGGATGATTTTGTTGGTGATGACAATTTTGTTGGGCATGATGATGATTTTGTTGTTGATGATGATTTTGTTGGTGATGACGATGATGATGATTTTGTTGGTGATGATGATGGTTTTGTTTTTGATGATTTTGTTGGTAATTATTATTTTGTTGGTCATGACGATTTTGTTGGTGATGATAATGATGATGATGATGATGATTTTGTTCGCCCTATGAGAAGCGGGGGTACACCCTGGGCGGGTCGCCAGTCTATCTCAAGGGTGATGATTTTGTTGGTGATGATGATAATGATATTGTTGGTAATTATTGTTTTGTTGTTGGTGATGATGTTCTCATAACAAGAAGGTCCGGGTTCGATTCCCAGGCCTGGCATCTGTCTGGGAAATTTGAAATTGCCCATAAAAGTAAATGTGTGTGTGTGTGTGTGTGTGTCGTTTGTCGAAGTGTGCCCTGTGATAGACTGACAACCTGACCAGAGTTTACCCCTGCCTCTTGCCCTATGTGTGCTGGGATAGGCTCTAGCAAACCCCCGTGACCACAAATAATGATGATGATGATTTTGTTGATGATTATGATGATTTTCATTCCTTTTTTAATAATTACAAAATCACACACTAGTATTTAAAAGTCATTTACTGGTGTTCTCTCTCTTTCTCTCTCTCACACACACACACATACACACACACACACACCCCAGCAGCTCATCAAATTGCTGCACAGCTTAAGGACAGGATTTACGCACGCTTTACTAAAAAATAAATACAAGATTCAAAACAGCTAAAAAAATATATATACAAAAAGCTGGGAATCCCGTGTAAACTCTAAAAAAACAATTTTACAAAACAGTCTTACAGTCTTTTATACACACACACACACACCTGTACAAAACTGATGTTTACTGGTTAGTAAAATATTTCATTCGTACCAACACAAACACACGCTACAGGAGTGTGTTAGCGGTGCAGCTAATCTGTGTGTGTTTATAAACTTGGATTAGTATATTTTTGTTTAAACTAGATGGAGGTCTCTGGATGGCCTGGATCAGTGCAATAACGCAGTGGTAGCCCCAGGCTGGATACAGAGCTTAATTACGGGTATAACACCCTGAATTTGTTTCTGTTTATAGTTACACTGATTCCATTATATCAAGTGTCAACCACCATCTCCTTTCCAGCGTCCTGGGGTTGCTGTTGCTACAGAAACCATGACATAAGCGTTGCTGTTACTATAGAAACAATATAAAGCTGTTATTCGCCATTGTCAACGCCTGAATTCTGACCAATCACAGTCCAGTATTCAGCAGTGGTGTAGTGTAGCAGCTTTTAGCATTATTACAAAGCCTTAGCTTAGCTTATCATACAAAGTGATTAAAGTTCTTCAGACCAGTGTGTGTTTTTTCCCTCGAGCTTCATCAGAATGTTGAAGTTTCTCTACATAGAAACTTTCCTACACAAACACACCTGCCAGTTCTTTCACTCAAACACACGTCCTAATCCATTTCATACTTTTTTAAAAATCTCATCTCCGCCTACTTTCCTGAATGACACCCCCCCCCCACCCCCACAGCGACACACATCGCAGCCACAGCAGAATCCTTCAAATCTCCACTTGAATTCAAACCTTCTGCACTTCAGCTTCACGTTTTGCTTTTCTTTTCTTTTGTTTTTTAATAGGGGCAAATGAGGCAACTTTGGAGAGGCAAAAACACAGACGTAAACCTCCAACATTTAAACAGTCACATGCTATTATAATTATTATTATTTTACCAAAATCCTAGTGTTCTCGACGTCACTGAATTTTGAACCTCATCTTTTTGGAAGTTTTAATATAACAATGCATTTCATCAAAAAAGATTAATCAGTCAGGAGGGGTGTGACGAGATCCAGGACACAAATTGGAAGACATGAATAGCGTCACAACTCTGCTAACAGGACCTGCATCGCTATGGTAATAGACACTGCGTGTCATATGGATGTGGCTGTGCGCAAAGCTTAAATCTTGATACACAGACTGGACTCAACCAGTCTCCTGGTTTCAGTCTCATATTTCCAGTCTCCTGTCATGTCTCATGGTATAAGTGTCTCGCCAAACCCCTATTAGTTCCAAAGAAAAAATGAATACAAAGAAATGCACATTTAAAAGTGCTCGAGTTTTAAAATGTGAATATAAACGAGTAGTTTTTTTCTCATTATTACTTATGATACTTTGCATAATTTTGTATGTAAAAAGTGCAAACAGCAAGAAAAAAACTTTTTCCACCAAATGAGAGAGAGGGTTTTCAAGCTAAAGCCGAATCAATCGTTGTAAGGTTTGTGCAGTTCATCGGCTCAATGCTGCAACAGTGTAAAATGCCCCAATCGAATTGTTCCATGTTTTTATATCGTCAACTTTTTCATGTTAAATTCACAGTTAATGCTTGAATAAAACTTAATCATTTTTTAATTAGCTTAATAATGAGAATCGCATGCTTAAGGCTGCCGAGGTGTTAATTTAATACAATGTAAACATTTTTTCTCCTGGGCTACAGAAGGGCAGTAACTCAGTGCAGGTTTACAAACACTTAACTCGTGAATTTTATGGGGGGTTTTCATGAGCACACTGCAAAATATGGATCGACCCTTTAAGAGGACCGGTCATCATGTGGACTACTGTCCGAGTTCTCCGCTTCCCCTTCAGAAATGGCCTGCATGGGTGTAGTGTACAGTCGACTGCGTGTGCTGTATCGACTGCTGTTTGAAGCTGGTGGTAACCTTGAACGTCCATGTCGGGAAGAGCTAAACACTTTTGTAGAGAACCCCTCTGTGTTAGCTTTCGGATATGGGCTATGAAGAACCTCCATTTTTTCAGGAGAGCGTGACTGGACTGGCGAAGGGAAACCATCGGGTTGCATTGTAACTTCTGAGAGACCGTTGCTGAAAGTTCTTGATGCAACAGGACTTTTTAGGATCTCAGTAGCTGATATTCGAAAACTAGAATCTGAGCGACTTCCCCTTTTAAGGAGAAGCTGCTTGAATTCTTCGCTGGAAGTGTTGGACTTCTTGACACTCCTGTATATTTGACTTGTTGCTCGCTGGGAGCTTGTTGGTGTAACAGGGGTACTGGGGGAAGTGGCAGGAGAAGATGTCAAAGAGCTTTGGACCACAGAATCTCCATTCGAGTCCTTTCGGCCGAGGACTTTCCTTTTTGATCTTAAATGAAAAATTATAAGAGATACTAAATTTATCTACAGCACTGATCAGATATTTGAAATTGTTTTATTACAAAGGGAAAACCTTAATGTTGAAGCGTACCTGTGAATCATGGCGAAAAGATCTTCAGTTGTACGAGCTGTAGTAGGAGAAAGGAAAACACTGTCATCCTCAGTGGTTGATTCATCTGTCAGGGGGGAGACCACCACATCACTAGGTGTGGATTCTGCAAAGGGAAATTTCAATAGCACTTTTAATTTGATTGGATTTACACACTGAAGTTACCTTGCAAGCCTGGAAGAAGTTAGTCTGGATGGTTGTTTTGATTTTGTACAAAGATTCTAGAACAGTGACTAACCTTTGCTGAAGTAATCTTCTTCATCAGGTGTAGACATTTCTTTCATGGTCTCATGTGAGACACTTCTGGTTAGACCAACTGATTCGTCCACGCAGGTGCCAGTATTGCTAACTATACCGATTTCTAATGACGAATGAAGGATTAAATCGGGCACTTGTTCAAATTTTTCAGATCTATCATCATCACCTGGTGGTGATTCTGTGTGGGGGAAAAGTCCCTCTGAACTAGCAGGTACCTTTGTGTTCAAGTCATTTTGACTCATTTTTTCGGAAGTTGTATTGAAAGCATTCTCGCTCCATAAAGGTGTCACGGCTATCCTGTCGAATCTGTTTTTTGTAAAGGAAATTCTCAATGGATCTTTAAACTCTGATTCATCTGTAGAATTAAAGACACACTCAGAGTCATCATCAGAAAGGGAGTCACTGGTGAGAGGTCGAATAATTGTAGGCTCATTTAGCTGAGAAATGATCTTGGGCCTAGTGGAAGTTAGACCATAGTTTTCTTCACCAGGTTTGGTAACTGAACGTAGTTGGACAGAATGAAGGATCATGGGCGTGACTTCCAGTGGACTGGTGTTGACAGGTTCAACACTTTTAATTGTGCCTATAGTTACTCTATGTTTGTTATTGTTAAGGTTACGAATATGGTTTCTGTGCAATATATGCTTCTTGTCATTGTGAAGGGCACTTAGGTCAAGATAGGTAGGGGGTATAATGGGCAGCTCGAGGTCTGTTTTGGACGTGCATTTCTGCACTGTTGAAAGGGAGGATTTCCTCTCTGGGATTTTTGGTTTCCTCTTTCCACCAATAGGGGACAAAGGCTTAGGGTTTGGGAAAAAAACAGATGAAGATGTTGGTGTCTCAGACTGACTTGAGTAGCCACTGGAAGGAGAAGCTAGATTTACCAGCTTCTCTGGGGAGAGCAGTTCAAATTCAGTCTCCTTAGATGGCAGTGAAGGTGTGGTTGCCCTCGAGCCAGACTGTGACTCTGAGCTTTCTTGTGCCTTTTCGCATTCGATGACTGTTGTCCCGGTAGCAGTGCTTGAGTTTGACAAAGATTTGTATGTCTCATTAGATATGGAGTCATTTGTAAGCCAGAAATCTGCAAAGTCAGTATGGACACATTCCTTGTTCTTTAAAGATTGTTTATCTGTGGGACAAAGCAAAGCTATATCTGGAATCTGATTAGAAATCTGTTGATCAATGGCCTCCACCAGCTGGTCATTCTTTGACTGGTAAGCAGGATCACTTAATGTCGTTGGTATATTTCTGTCATTGGAAGACACTGGTATGTGTTGCTCACTTATCTTTGGTTCACTAGTTTCAGAAGCCAATTCAGCATTGCTGTTGTTTCTCTTTAAAGATGAGCAGCGTTCTGGAGGTGAGGGCTTCATCTTCGGTCTCCTCAAAGAAAGACTATGCTTTCCATTTGATACTTGATTTGTGAACTCTTTGTTTTGCTGTTCAAGAGGCGCATAGTCATAAGTCAAGGTTTCGTTACCTTTAAGACCACAGTCAAAGTGCATGGAGGTATAGTAGCCCTCAGCATCCACTGAGAAGTATGACATAGTGTCAGCTTTGTCTGATGGAGGTTTATCTAAGCTATCAATTGTGGCTATGCTAACAAAACTTGGGCACTCTAGGCTTCCCTCCCCTTCCCTAGAGTGTTCAAGGCCGAAGTCTTTGTGACACAACCTGTTACGTCCATGTTGAGGATACCTCCAGTCAACTTCACATGCCGTGGTAACTCCTGCATCATCAAACATGTCAGTGGCAGAGGAAGCACATGATTCTGTTCTGTGATGCTGCAACCTGTCCTCAGAAAATAGCTCAGCAGAGTCTTCGCCAATGTTAAGAGCTGTGTTTAGAGACAGTTCTGAGTCACAGTGTGTCAGTGGTGGTGACGCAGCAGGAGGAATTGTCTCTGATGTCTGTGAAGGGCACGTGGAACTGCTGCCACTCCAGTTTCCACTAGAAGACTGGTGGTCTTCTTTGTGGTCCATTTGGCTGGCCAGAACTCCAGCGTTAGAGTGAACAGGGCTGCTGAAAGTCTCAGAACTAGATGATATTTCATCAGTTTTGCAAGGCAAATGGGAGTGATGTCTCCTGGTATGTTGATTGAAGCATAGTTGTCTTTCTGGATGTACTTGGTCATCCATGCATTCTTCTTCATCATTTAGCATTTTCTCTTCTGGTACCAGAAGGAATTCTTCTCCTTCATTTGGCGAAAGACCTCTGTCTTTTTCATCATTATCGCTATTGATCTGTATTGTATCCAGTAATCGGACGCCGTGTCTGGGAAGGCTATGAGAGCGCAAATTTGATATGTCGGAGGCACTAAACATGGTATCTGAACTGTCTAGCAGGGATGGTATGTTCCCTGTGGAATGGGAAACAGGAAAAGTCGCACTCTGACCCCGCTGAGCTCTGATCCGTCTGTGAGATGGTCCTGCAACAGCGATCAGAAGGTCTTCTGTCTGGCAGCCAGAGTCTCTGGTGTTAAGACGAGTAAATGTGAGGTTCTCTTGGTAGGTTTCAGGGCTGGAGAGCATTACAATGGTCTGTTCGCTAACTACTGGAGACTCATCAGAGTCTGTGAAAACAGGCAGAATACCAGTAAATGTCTGCAACAGTAATCCTCAAACATTGTAATAGTTGTAGTTATTTAAGAAAAAAGATTCACATGCCGTTGTCTTGATGTCCTCGTCGAGGAAACCCTGTGATTGTTTTCCGTCTTCTCAGTTTCCGTCTCCGCTGGATCACCGACTGGGAGTAGATGAGTGAGCAACGAACACTGGCATCTCTGTCAAACACGGCCCCTGTGAAGAGCGCCAAGACATGTGAAACTGATCTCTGCCAAACCCTCCTCATTCTCAAACTCTAGCCTCATACAGGCTGTTTACTCTGATAACCATACCTTAAAGTATATCCCATAATATAAAATAAACAATACTTATTACACGGAGACACTGACTGGTTCAAATGGTTGAGTAAATGTATAGTTGATGTTTATGAATGGAGTTTTGTGTTGGGTAATGAAACACAAATTCATGCAAAGAAAAACAGGTCACAACAATGGAAGAATGACATAAACCGTTACAAGCTTGCAATAAAAAAAGAACCAGGTATAATAGGAATGTTAGCAGGTGTTCATTAGCATTACGGTCATTTTATGAATATAATTTTCCTGTTAGCATACTTTAGTAAAAACTAATTCTTCTAAGCTTCTGTTCCAATCCAGAGTGGATTCATTCCATCAGCCCCTTGTGTAATTTGAATGCGACTAATTAGCATGCACAGAGTAGCAACTCCCAGCTTTGCATTTTTTGGCACGAGTCCAGGCCTGAGGGCAGCCAAAAAAACATCAGGTTCTAGAACGTGACACGCAGTTTTTGAGATCCATGATTATTTTCGTTGCTTTTAGAAACCTGCTGTGCTCCCTCGCTCTTTTTCAGTAAGCGGATTGTGGGTTGGGGAGTGATGGAGGAATGAACATTAATGAACATTTAAAGAGTCTCACTCAGTAAAGTGGATGCCGCCGAGGGACAAGTAGCTCCGGAGGAATCCTCTGAAACCGACACGTAGAGTTCAGTATCACCATAGTGTTCTAAGACACTCCTGTCTCTTTCATCATCGTCTCCCTTCTCATCTCTCTCTATTTCTCTCCCCCCTCTTTCCTTCTCTCTGTCTCTCCCCCCTCTGTCTCTCAGTCTCTCTCTCTCCTCCTCATCTATCTATCTATCTATCTATCTATCTATCTATCTATCTATCTATCTATCTATCTATCTATCTATCTATCTATC